>SNQJ01S0301434.1:0-10326 GCA_010110895.2 Picea sitchensis
TACATTCTTATCTTCAGGTCTAGGGACCAGCTCCCAAGTATTGTTCTTCTCAATATGATCTAGCTCTTCATTCATTGCTCTAATCCAATTATCTTCATGGCTAGCTTCCTCAAAAATTTTAGGTTCAATCATAGATAAAAAGGCAACATGAGATTTTCCTGATTCTTTAATCAATTTCCTTCTTATCTGAACTCCTTCATTTATATCCACAATTATCTGATTTTCAGGATGATTCTTTCTAATAAGTCTGAGAGGTGATTTTGCTTCTTTCTGCTTATTTGTGTGAGTTTGAACATTCATATCTTCATCTGATCCAGACTCTTCTCTTTCTGATCCTTGGACCTGTTCATCTTCATCTTCAATTGTATCTTCAATTGGATCAAGAGCCAGCTGAAGTGGAACTCATAGCCCTGATCCTGAGCTTTACGACAGTCTAACTCCAATTGGTTGACTAGGTACTTTGCCAAGTTCATTTGTAGGACTTCTACACATTTCCTTGTGAGATCAATGACAAACCCTATCACCTGTGTGGGCCTGTTCTTCCTTACTAGATTTCCTGCAATTAATTGGCATGCTAGGTGCACTATGCCATTCTGAAAGGCAGCTACCTTGTAGCCTCGCGTCCCCTTCTCAACATCGCCATAGGTATCCTTGTTCTTATGTGCTAATGCATGATCTGTGGCTTTCCCCGGCTAGAAGTCCTGCAAGTCAGGTCCTTTCATGCTAAATCCGATGATCCTATGGATCAACATCGGATCGACTGTGATACATCGGTCTAGCCATAAGTAATTGCCATGGTAACATGAGAGTAAGAGCTTAACAAAGGCATTGACCTCCTGGTGTCGTCTGAAATGTGGGATCTTCATTATGTTCAAAAGGGTGGACTACATGAGGTTCATCATCCACGGCTGGGGGATTTTTTCGAGTTCTTCCCCTTCATCCTGGTCAAGTATTTTTACAAGGTGAGCATACTATGGTTCTTGCGGTATCCTATATTGAAGTCGCTGAAATTCAACGTTGTGATCTTGTCCTGTTGCACTCTAACTATGTGTATCCCCTTCGGGAGGTACACATTAACCATGGTGTACTCAAAATCTCTCGGCACACTATCATGACTCACCGCGTCGGCCAGGGGCGAGATGTAGTGGGGTAAGATGGTCGGGATTAGCTTCACATTTTTTAGGTCATCTTTGTGCTTGGTTCTCTTTTCTGTGACGACTCGGGATGGTCTGGATCCACAAGCGGTTGACGAAGAGGCTTGCACTCCTCTCATCAAAGAAGCTTGAATACTTTCAAACATTACTTTCTCAGCCATGAGATTGATGATAACTTCTTCGATGATTTTCTCCACGACTCTGAGCTCGTTCGACATACATGCTTAGATCGGATGGATGAATGAATATGAAAAATAATAGAACTAGTGTCGATCTTACTAATCACAACGTGATAGCAATGACTTCTCTCTGATACAATTCGAAAAAGTGTTTTCAGTGCAACAGTCGATGGAATAATTAGACAACAATGTAACGGATCTCTTCAACGGACAAGAGACCTTCATAAATTCAGTTATGTCCATTACGATGCGGTCCCAATGGTTTGATGTTGAGCCTTCTGACCAAAAATGTCTCTCTACCCATTTGGGGCATCAGTCTAACGGTTATACTATTTCCAATGGATATATTGCTTCTCCATGGAGAAGTGCCATGTGGCGTTGTTCTGCTATCCCGACGAAGTTCTAGTTTTGCAAGTTTTCCTTCTGCGAAGTTCCCTCTAGAATCTTCTGTATTTTTTCAATCTTTGCTCTCTTCTTACTGAGCTTTCTAGCCGTTTTCCTAGTGATCTTCGTCTCGTTATTCCTCTTTCCATTTTGATTCTTATCTCTTCTTGGTGTAGTAACTTCGCGTTGTTGATATTCTTTCCTAAGATTAAGGGGCAATAATTCTTTGCTATCTGGGGTAGGTGATTTAGTCTTCTGTGAGTCTTCATGTGTTCTTTCAACTTTGACATCCCCAGTTTTAAATAGCTTCGATCTGTTCTCCTGTTCTTCAATCAAGTGTGTGATCCTCCTAGTCATGAAATATTTTAATTCTTAATTTTTCTTCTTTCCTCCTGGCCTAATCCCTTCCGATCCAAGGTTTTCATAGTAACATAGAAAATGGGGCACTGTTCTCAATAAATTTAACAACCTAAAAATCTTCTTCTGTCGAAGTTCCATGAGAATTCATAGATATATGCTTAAGTCTTCCACATAGGGTTATCAGCTTTCCTCTAAATAATCCTATTCCTCCTAATGAAGGAATCAAAACAGGATTTCCTAAAATTTCCCAAGTTCTTTCTGTCATTATATTCACCTGAGTTTCCTCATCCAGAATACAGTTAATGTTGAATCCTCCTATTCTTACTTCTCTTTGCTCTTTCTCTTTTAATATCTCTGATAGATTAGTATCTCTATGGTAATTCAACGTTTCTTTCATTTGTAATAGTATTGTCTCTGATTCCTTCTTGGGTTCTGCCATGGTCTCAGTTTCTTGACCGTTCTCAGGGTCTACTTGTTCCATATTCATTCTTTCAAGCTTAGCAATCATTCTAGGGAAATACAAAACTTCATGATCCGTAGTTTTACAACAATTACAAATGGGTCTTCTACCAGGGAATTCCTTAGCAAGATGTCTTGGTCTTCTGCAACTGTAACAAAGAGTTAATTCTCTCTTTCTCTTAAATGATCCCCAACATTTCCTGTACTGCGCACTAGGATCACAGTAGCTAACCTGCAAAAAATTCTTTCTAGGGTTCTGCATCCATTTATTAGTCCAAACATTCTTTCTATGCATAAGAATAACATATCTGTCACTATTCTTATCAAATCTACTCATATCAAATCTTTGTTCTTCTATTTGCACCCTAGTTTTCAGGCTAGGACAAAATTTATGAAACATACCTAGATCCATATTCTTGAAACAAAAAATTCCACTTATCTTACTTTCGACAGAGCACAAAACTTCCATCTCTAATACTTTTCACTATTCTTACCTCTATTAGAGCACAAAGCGTTTAGATATTACCTCTTTTCTTAAGATCTTCCTCCTTCCTTAGCACCGAGCTTCCCAAGTCAAGCAGCAGATCTATGCACAGATATTTCATTATTTTCCTCAATTCCCAACAATCAAAGTTTCAGGTTAGATCTTCGCACATAGATTCTTCTTCTTACTTAGTTCCCAGCAAACAGAGTTTCAAGTCCCAGCAATGGAACCATTTGTTGGCAAAGGGGCAGACCCAATGTTCAATGCTCAAGAGAGCACCAACAAAACCCTAACTACCGACCCTTTCAGCAACACCTACGAAGTAGATGAAGTCTCACCTGAGGTAGAAGTAGGGGTGGTTGCAGGACTCAGATGTTTGCAAACATAGTTGGGACACAGATCTATGATTATAACACCTTATCAAAGCACTTAGCAATTACAGTTCATCAGTATTAAACCAATATCTACTTCGCAAACAAAACTCTCATTACAAAGCATCACAATATTCAACCAGATCTAGTATGTTCAATAACTATGAACATCCACATAGGTCATCTCTAGAATTCATCCATATTATTAAGCATGTAGCATCAACAGATGTATCTACCATTCATCTATATCCAAGCATCTTTACAAGTAAACACATAAACACATCAATACATTGCACAAAAAAACCATAACACAAGATATACGTGGTTCACCCCCACCCTGGGACTACATCCACCAACTCTTATTCTCTTTATTATCTTCTATCAAGCTTCTTAAAAGAACAAAGCATCATAACCCTACTCCGCATAGGACAAGAGATCTGTGCGCACCTCCCCAGATCCTCCTTCCCCAAGTAGATCTAGGCACAAAGCCTGACACAGTCTGCACACAAAGCACTACAGAGGACTTGCACTTAGCTCTGAAAGTATTAATCACATCTTCTTGCACATAGCCAGTACTAGCACTCAGCCATCAACCACTTTCACTTAGCTCAGCAAGTCTCACACAATATGCACGAAGCGTTTACAACTATTACTTGCACTTAGCACAACTTACAACTTCTTCAATCACATAGATCGAACTACTTCCTACATCACCTAGATTTCTATTTATACATTACAAAATAGGCCTAAGCATGGGTAAACCCATGGGATCACATCCCCATACCCGTTACATAACCCAAAAACCCAAAAATCCCTGAAGAGGGGCCAAGATCCCACGATCTCCGCTTCGTCTTGAGCTCTGGCTTCGACAGCCTGTCGAAGTCACAAAAATAGGTCAACCATGACAAAGGATCCTCAAAACTTGGTCAAGGGCCAAAATGTGTGCTTAGGTAAATATAATCCATGCATAGGGAAATCAGAATTAGCATATGAAATCATGTTGGTTGTGTGCACGGTTTTGCTGTGTGATCAATATGTTGGTGCAAGTAGTTGTTTGAGTTACTTTCGTTTCTTAAATTTGTGATTTAGTGTGGAGGGACTCAACTTGAGCTTGAGTGCACTAATTCTAGTTATTTGCATAGACTTGTGATTAGAATAGAATCTGCACAGTGCCCTTTTGGACTAGCATTGCTCAGTAGTATGTTGGGGATGTTACAATTCGATTGATTCAGAGCTACAAAATTTGAGATTGGGTGACGTGGCCCAACCTAGGGTGGTTGGGGACGTTAAATTTGGTATCAGAGAATATATTTGGAGAAGTGTGTGGCATAGCCCATCTAGGGAGGCTGGGGAATTTACAGTTTGGTATTAGAGAAATTAGTTCAACACTGGACTTGTACAGGCTAGAGTTCAAGAAAACTTTGCAGAGCTACGATTTCCACACTGAGCCTGCATGGGATGAGTTTTACTTAAGGGAAAAATTGAAATGACAAGTTGCCAATTTTGGAATTTCAACACGGAAATGGTGCACATAAGATAAGAATGAACAAATGTGCATTCTAAATTTATGATATTGTTGAGTGCGACACTAGTATTGCATAGTAAAAAATGGTGCATGGGTGTGCACACTAAAGGTTTTGGGGTTGCACAGAACAAAGTTGTGGTGCATGCACACTACTGATACTCAGTGTACAAGTTAAAAATTGACATCGTGCATTGGTGTGTGCTGAATATCAGTGCACACATGGGCTTTAGAAGAAAGGATTTTGACAAGATGGTGCAGAGTTTTCATGAATTTTTCTCATGAGTTCGTCTAAAAAATCTTGTTGTATACACATTTTACAGAATTATCAGTGATTAGAGAAAGACAAAAATATTGCATAAGGTCAAAAGCATGGAATATGAGAAGAGGAATTATAGTCTTGATGATGAATTCAAGGATTTGTATGTCAGTTTGGGTGCTGATGGTACATAATCTAAGGAGGAGCACACGAAATTCGTAGAAACCATAAAGGGATTGAAAAAATATTTCCATAGATATAAATATGATAATGTAAGGCTTATGATATCCAAGGAGCGACAACATGACTTCAATGTCAAGATGATGTAAAGCTTGGATAGAATAGAAAAAAAAATGGATAAAGAGACAGAGACAAGCAGGTCAAGTAGTCGCAGGTCTCATGATGAGAAAACAAGAGAAGCAAGAAATGTTGATAGGAATCATCATCACTCACCAAAGCAATCTTTTAGGAAAGTGTGTAGTATATCAAGTCCATCTTCTATCTAAAAGCATAAGAGAAGGACTAGGGTGGATGAGCTATAGGGAGAAATGAATAAGATCAAGCCTCCTCCTTTGACGGTGAGCATAAGAAGAATGAATATGTATAGACATAGTTGTTGGGTATGAGGAAGTACTTCCAACTTCATAATTATTCTGTGCAGGAAGAAGGGAGAATTTCCATCTATTAGCTAAAAGGAAAGGCATAAATGTTGTGGAAACAATTTGTGCATGTGCAACACATTGATGAGAAGAAGGTTGCTTGGAGGGACTTCAAGAGGTATTTCCAAAAGAAATATTCAACCAAGAGATACTATGACAAGAAAATGAAGGTGTTCTTCGAACTCAAGCTTGGGAGTATGATGATAGATGAGTATGAAATAAGATTCTTAGATCTGCTGAAATATGTCACATTCATCAAGGATAAGCAAGTTAAAAATAAGAGGTACCTAAGTGGTCTGCCCTCATTTATCAGTGACATGATATAGTATGATGACCCTAAGACATTAGAAGAAACCATAAGGAATTCTAAGTGTCTTTATGAGAAGCAAAGGGGAAGATCGACTTTCCAAAAGGATTGGAAAGATAAGATGAAAAGTAAGGTGGAATAGAGGAAGAAGGGGGATGAGCCACCATTTTTCAAAAATATTTTGCAAGGACAAACAACTCCCAAGGAGTTTAGAATGACAAAGACATTGGAGAAAAATTCATGGAATCAATCTATTAAATTTTGGATTTGTGGCAGAGATCATATGCACAGAGATATCCCTCAAAGAGGTGATAAAGCAAGGACTACACACAATGTTCAACAAGTTGCGACACTTGAGGACATGGGAAGAAATGTGCCAAGGATTTACACAACGCTGGATAACAAGCAAGTTGAGTTTCACTCACACATGGTTGAGGTGGAAGGTAATATTAATGACCAACCTATTGCTATTTTAATTTACTCAAGAGCTAGTCATATTTATCTAGATCCTAATATGGTGGACAATTTCCAATTTCCAAGAAGCAAGCTTGGAAAACCTTGGTTGGTGCAGTTAGCTACAGGAGAAAAAAGGAAAATTAATTAGATGGTCAAGGCATGTCCAATGGAAATGAATGGAATGCACACAAAGGATGAGTTGAATACTATACCTTTGGTATTGTAGGATTACCTCATTGGTATGGATTAGTTGGATGAGAACCATGATGTCCTAGACTGTTACAATAAGAAATTTACTTGCTTGGATGAGGAAGGGAACTTGATGATAGTTCAAGGAATTCTAAGAGATATAAATATCACATAAGTTTCATATTTGCAGTTGAAAACAATCTACAAAAAGTGATGTTAAGTATGTGTAGCGCACATGGAAGAGGAACCTAAGGATAAAGTGTTGAGTGCTGAAGACTACACAGTACTGAAATAGTTTGAGTATTTATTTAAAGAGATACCGGGATTGCCTCTGAAAAGAGATATTGATTTCTCTATAAATATGATTCCTAGAGTAGCACCTGTATCCAAGACTCCTTATAGGATGAGCAGAACATAGTTGAAGGAGCTGTAGATGCATATTGAAGAGCTTATGAATAAGAGGTATATAGGCCCAAGTGTGTCACCTTGGAGTGTTCCAGTTTTTTTCATGAAGAAGAAGGATGGTATGCTGAGACTTTGTATCAACTTCAAGAAATTCAACAAAGTAACATTAAAGAACAAGTATCCTTTGCCAAGGATAGATGACCTCTTTGATCAGCTGTGAGGTGCACAAATATTTTCAAATATTGATCTCATATCTAGACATCACCAAGTGAGAATAAAATAGGAAGACAATAGTAAGACTGCATTCAGAACAAGGTATGGTCATTACGAGTTTATAGTGGTGCCATTTAGGTTGGTGAATGAATTCGTTGTCTTCATGTGTCTGATGAATGGAGTTTTCAGATAGCATTTAGATAAGTTTGTCATTGTATTTATGGATAACATACTTATTTACTAAAAGTATGAAGAGGAGCACAATTATTACTTGAAGATGGTGTTGCAGGTATTGAGGGAGCATCAACTTTATGTAAATATGAGCAAGTGCTCATTTTTCTAGTGAAAGATTCATTATTTGGGCCATGTCATTTCCAAGGAACGAATAGTTGTGGATCCGAAAAAGATAAAATCCATTAAGGAATGATCAACACCAAGAAACGTTGTAGAGGTGAGGTCCTTTATGGGACTGGCAGGATACTACATAAGGTTTATTGAAGGATTCTCATAGATTTCACATCCAATCACATCCCTACAGAAGAAAGGTGTGTGATTTGCACGAACTCTAGATTGTGCAAGGAGTTTTTCAGCACTTGAAAATTTTGTTGATGAGTGCGCCAATTTAGAGGATTGTGGCTTATGATACAAATTTCATTGTGTGCATGGATGCATGCAAGGAAGGACTTGGTGGATTCCTTAGTCAAAATGGAATGTGTTGTGATACGAATCAAGAAAGTTAAAAGAGCATGAAAGTCTCTATGCTACTCATGACTTGGAATTGGCATCCATAGTGCATGCCTTGAAGGTGTGGAGACACTATCTCATGGGTAAAATATTTGAGCTAAGGATAGACCATAGTGGTATGAAGTACCTATTTGGACAACCAAGTTTAAATGTAAGACAAAAAAATGGTTAGAATTCCTTAGTGAGTATGAATTTGACATAAAACATATCATAGGAAAGGATAACGAGGTGGATGATGCACTGAGTAGGAGAGTGAATGTGATTCATGCTACAATTGTTAGCATGCAAAAATCTGATTTGTGAGACAAAATTTTAGAAGTTTCCAAATAATATCTTCGCTATGTGCACATAAAGATGACTTTACAACAAGGTATGTTACAATAGAAGTTGGAAGTTTATGAGCTATGAGAGGATGTGATCCTCATGTATAGATGTGGAGTCTATGTGTTGAATGATCAGGAGTTGAAAAGAATGATATTGTCATAGATGCATAAGGTTCCTTATGTTGAAAATCCAGGTTACCCGAAGACAATTGTTACAGTCAAGAAGAAAATATATTGTCCAAGTATGAAAAAGGAAGTTGTTGATTTTATTGCAAGATGTATTGAATGTCAAAAGGTTAAGGCTGAGCACATACATCCATCTCATTTGGTGCAACCCTTTCCAATTCTTGAGTGGAAGTGGGAATATGTGACCATGGATTTCATAACTAAGTTGCCTAGAACCACTAAGAAACATGATTCTATTATGGTGGTGGTGGACAAGCTTACTAAAGATTCATATTTTATTCTAGTGAAGTCAACACACAAAGAAGCTAACATTGTTGAAATATACATGCAAGAAATTGATAAGCTACATGGTATACCTAATACAATTGTGTCTGACAGAGATTACAAGATCACCTCAAACTTTTGGAAAGGGATATTCAATGGATTTGTGTTAAGCCCTAATATTGGCTCATTACCCCTTAATTGGGGCATATTATATTGGTAATGTTATTTTATTTATGTCGGCTTTAGGTCATTAGTTGTAATTATACCTCCTAGTCTCCTATATATACCAAGGAGACATTTTCATTTTGAATCATCTGGTACTTGAACATTTAAGTGGGGTAAAAGGAGGTTGCCCCTCAAAGAGTCTTATTATCTGAAATTATCTCTTTTTCAAGGCGTTAAGTACTTTTTCTGAGGTTTTTCTATGTTATATTGATATTTGGTTCTTAACATATGGTATCAGAGCTCAAGGTCTTGGGGTTTCGCTGTTACATTTGAGACACCTTGGAATTTTTTCAATAATTTGTTTTATACAATGTTTCAGAAAGAACGTCTTAAAGGATATTTAGTAGACGGATAAAGGTATGTTGGGTTAAAAATTTAGCTCTTGAGGCCTTATACTTTCGGAGATACAACCTGTACAAGATAGGGTTCTGGAATCATCCTGAACTGAGTCATTGCGGAATTTTCGCTCTAAAAAAGTTTCTATAACATTTCAGACCTTGAAATATGGAGGCTATTTACATAGATTAGTAAGGTATCTATGGTAAAATTTGCAGCTTCTGGTTCATCACAAATTTGTAGATACACCCTGTGTAAGATAGGGTATCTGACTAGTCCTATTGACTAGTATCAAGAAGGTGTTTCAGGAAAAACAATCATAACTTCTTCCTAGAGTATCCAAATTGAGTGGGACTAGTTTCATTGGATCGTGGACAGTCTATAGTATTTCTGGCGTGAGTTTCAAAATTGTATATCAATTATTGTGTGCGGTGCATGCTATACAAGTGAGATCTCTTGGAAAGGCCAAAAATTGGCAAGTTGTGGGGAAGTTACCATAAATTCCACTTGGTACATCCAATTTTGATCAGACCTATGGCATTGCAGAGAAGAAATATCATAGAACTACATAAAAGAAATTTTCATACCCAGAAGGGTCGAAGCTTGGGAGATACAATAGAAGAAATATTGTCTAGTAGAACCACCTCAAAATCAAGGTTCAAAAGTGATACTTGGCCAACATGCCACCAAAAAGGGGAACTTCGACACCAAATAAGCCTCCAGAAAATCCTACTTGGACTCTTGATGAAGGTGAAGAAATGCATAGGGACATAAATGAACTACAAAAGAAGATGGATTCAATGGAAGCTATGTTGGATACTAAGATGGATGGTTTAAAAGGGGAGAT
>SNQJ01S0301435.1:0-10326 GCA_010110895.2 Picea sitchensis
GCATCCAACATCTAGGGTTTCCTGATGAGCCTAGTGTCTCCAAGACAAGTACATAGAAGAATGCACTGATGATAATGAATGCAAGAGATATATCCTCCCTTATATATACATGTAGGTGAGGGAAGATATCATAAAATAAGTATGTGTCTATACAAGTAACCAATTAGGAAACCCCACATGGAACGCTCTACTATACAATGATGTACATGTGTCAAACTAGGGTTGATCTAATCCCCAAAGTGAAATTCCCTCCAATAATGATTCTCCTTGGGCTCAATGCCCCTCCTCAAATATGGTGTTCTCTCCAACAATATGTTCATCCAACATTCCCTCTTCCACAATGGTCCACTATCCAAGTGTCTTCACGAAAGGTATTTCTCCTCTAACTATGGGGTCACATGCCCTATCACATGGCCAATGCTACTCTCATGTGCCAATGTGGTCATAAAGCTCCAATTCCCATCCTTAACATAAGTGTTTAGTTCCATCACTAGCCTCCATGAAGTATGCTCCTCAACCCAATAATCCTCAAGGAAAGTGTCCAACCTCCAAGGTGTGTATCACATTTCCCTATGTTGGCATGTTTACAGGCAGAGTGTGCTTGTCATTGATATCAAGAACAACAATGACGATGGCATGTTTACAGGCAAGAACAACAATGAACCAAAGCTCAAGAGACCAGAAGATGAGAAAGGCAGAATGTGCCAAGTGGGCACCAGAAGTCTTTTGGGAAGATACAGATGAGCAAGCTCGAGAAGCTCAGAAGAGATAGTGCAGAGTTGCATGCAGATAGTGCAGTGTTGCATGCATAGAGGAAGTGTGCGCCAGGGCCAAGGGTAAATTTTGTCAAATCTCAGGAGATATAGCATTATGAGACGCATAGACATGATCCCATACATCAAGGCACAAAAAAGGATCAAAGGTCGTGGCCTTTGACACTTAGAGATTTGAGGTAGACAAAGCTCAGTGGAGGAGCGACAATGGTCATTGGATCACAAATCCTGAATACCCGATGTCAGTCAGATCAGATTCCAGACATGAGGAGCGCGTAGAGAAGGATATTAGACCTCAGCCATCATATTAGAGCACGAAGGACTAGCAACCGTTGGATCTAGTACAACTACGAAGAGGATACTGACCGAGATCCATCCTCCAACTCCGCGAAATGCAAAGTCATGAAATGATTTGGGTTGTTGGATCCAGAGGACATGTGGCGAGAAATCATCATTTCATTGAATCACGAGCTGGAGAAGTCAAAGGTGATATTTGTAGGAACTCGCGATATGCGAAGTCGTGAAATGATCGTAGTCATCGATCAGAGGGAGAGGTCTCGACTGTTGATTTGATATGAAGCATTTCAGATTTTCACGAGTTGGGAGTTTCGAGGCAACTCATAGCAGGAGTTCATGATATGCGAAATCGTGAAGCACCCCTCTTGCTTGGCCCCTGGTCATAGCTGGTGGTCACATCAGTGGAAGAGAAGGGAAGGAGCTAGCAGTGCTAGGCTCCACCTTGGAGTTTCATGAGTTGGGAAAATCGAGGTGACTCGCAGTCGATCACCCGAAATGCGAAATCGGGAAACAACTGTTGGTTAGGTGTATGGTCACCGCCGATGGTCATGTGAAAGGAAGGGGCTTAGCTAGAAAACCTAGTGCCCACCGTGTAGATTTGTCAAAAAGGGAAAATTTTTCCAAATACATGAGCGCGTAGGGATTCTCTTAGTAACTGCTAAGAGACAGACTGATTGTAACTGTAGAAAACGACTAACTGCATCTACCAGAGAACTCGAGGAGCTGGAGGGTGATTTTCAGAGAAGCTGAAGAGTCTCAAGGTAACTTCCAGTGGAATGAAGACTCATCATAGAGATGATTGATAGATGAAAAATGTCGAAGACTTTAACTACAACAGAGAGGATAAAGCTCGACTGTGACAAAGAAGACGAAGAGTCGCACTGCCAGAGAAAGCAAATAATCTCAGGATAAGACACTGATGACGAACAGACTCAGTATAACTACAAAATAAGATGATGAGTTGCATGTAGGATCTATGATAGGAATTGGCATGGTAAAGAGACGTAGAATAGAGAAGAGGGGGGGATGATGTTGAGTGTTTTTATGCAGGTAGAAGCATGCTATGTGCAGGAGCTGAAGCACACAGCAGAGACGTGGTGCATAGAATGGAAAGAAGACACAGATCATAATGCATAGAAGAAGTAAGGAACACAAATTCATATCTGAGAGAAGAACAGAAAGCCCAACAGACGGGAGGAGAGAGGCACTGATGCAGGCAAAGCAAAGCAGTGTAGAAGAATAATGATGAGACTGGTAAGCCATAGATAAATGTTGTATCATTGTGATAAATTCAAGAAAGAAATGATTTATATTTCAGGGTGGTAGGGAGGTTCTAGGGAGGGTTGTTGTCCTTAAAGTTTCAAGTAGGTTCTTGAACACAGGGATTTGTAGCTTCCATTTGGTTGCAGCTAGAAAAACCAGGGCGGTGCAAGGGAGAACTATTCTTCTCTGTTATACAAGTCGGTGTCTATGTGACTGGAAGTTGGTGCTTCCATCCAGTTGATGCTGGAACACTTAGGGAGTTCGTGCTTCCTTCTAGTGGGTGCTAGAGAAACCAGGGAGTTGGTGCTTCCTTCTAGTGGGTGCTAGAGAAAGTAGAGAGTTGGTGCTCTCAGCAAGTTGCAGCTTGCAAAACATAGGTGGTAGCCTCACAATGAGTTGGTGATCATAAGAATGATAATGTATAGAAAATAAAGATTACTTATCATATCAAGAAGAAGAGGTTTTTCCCTTTATGGGTTTCCTCAGGAAATATCCGTCTCTGTATATTTCATGTGTGTGATTGATGTTGAATATTCTATTGCCTACCTTCCTGCATTATTTTGATTGTCATTGAATGCTCTGTAAAGAGTTTAAATATGTATAATTTTTTAAGAACAATAACAACTGATTCACCCCCCTCTCAGTTGTCCAACAAATGGTATCAGATCCGATTCCTTTTATCTAAAGGTAGATTAGTAAGATTAAACATGTCAAGCCATGAAGGAACGTCAACCAATAAGGCCCCCCTGTTCAATGGAACAAACTTTGCCTTTTGGAAAGTTAGGATGAGAACCTACATAATGGATTTAGGTGCAGATGTCTGGGATGTGGTAGAGACTGGTTATGTAAAGCCGGTTGTACTATCTAATAAGGATGACAAGCTATAATTTAGCTTCAACACTAAGGCTATGAATGTTATTCTGAGTGGACTTGCAGAAGCAAAATTTGTAAAAGTTATGCACTTAGAAACTGCCAAACAAATGTGGGACAAACTCATAGGAAGTTATGAAGGTAATGAGAAGGTAAAGGATGCCAAGCTTCAAACCTACAGAGTACAGTTTGAACAACTAAAGATGAAAGAGGATGAAACTGTTGGGAAGTACTTTCTAAGAGTTAAAGAACTAGTAAATGCAATGAAAACACTTGGTGAAAAAATTGAGGAACACTCTTTAGTTCAGAAAAATTTGAGATCTCTGCCAGATAGGTTCAACCCAAAGGTCTCTGCTATAGAATAACTTAATGATCTAAAAGATTTGGCTTTTGATCAACTTCTAGGAGCGTTGACTGCATATGAAATGAGGATAGTTAAAGATAAACCCACCTCTAGAGAAGCATCATTTAAAGCTGATAAGAATAAGGTTTCTGAGCCGGATGAAATTGAAGAAAAATTTGTGAGAAGACTAAAGAAAGGATCAGGCAAGTACCAACGAAAGATTCCCTTCAAATGTTTTAACTGTGGAAGGATTGGTCACTTTGCATCTAAGTGTCCACACAAGAAGAAGGACCAGAACTTTGAAGGTGAAGAGAAGTATAAATCCAAGAGATTTGGTAAAAAGAAAAGTTTATGTGTAAACAATGATCACTCTTCAGGAGACACAGATATTAATTCTGATGATGAAGATAAGGTTAATGACTTTATGATTATGGCCAAAGAGGATTATGATAATGAAAGCACAAGAAGTGATGTTGGTGATGAATAAGTTGTGGTTGACTTGGAAGGAGAATTGATCAGTGCTCTAAAATAAAATGATAGACTCATATTTAAGAAGAGAAAGAAAAAACAATTGTTGATACAGTTCGAGAAAGACAATAAAAAACATGATGAAGACTTTGCCCCACTAAAAGTGAAATTAGAAGAGGCAAATAAAATAGAGGACATTCTGAAACAAAAATTATCAGAGAAGAAGGTAAGATGTGAAGCCTTGGAAGAAGAGGTAGTAAAAACCAGAAAAGAGATAGATAAGTTTAAAGCTTTGTATCTCCAAAATATTCCAAGAATTAAAGTCTCAGAAGGATTAGCCACCATTCTGAATCAGCAAAGGAATCCAATTTTGAAAATTGGTTTGGGTTATGAAGAAGGATCAAATAGTGGTCAGCCAAGCAACAAACAATCCATCAAGTTTGTCAATTTACATTCATTGACAACAACAAATACGGAGAAACAAAGGAAGATAATCAATCGCCAAGGAAGAGTGAAAGAAAAAGTACCATAACTGAATCTGTAGAACAAAGAAATAATACACCCTCTGCTCAAAGAAATCATCAGAATAGAAGAAGTTGGAATGCTCAAAGAAGACAACCATTTTCTAGGTACAAAGGATTTTTCTATGGATATTGTTTTTTCTGTTCTAACTTCGGTCACAAAGCTGTAAACTGTTCTTTAAGATTTAGATATGAGCAATGAAGACACTCAAGAAATAGATATATGTCGCAACAAAGAATGAGACAACTAAGTAACAAACAACCACAGACTGCAAATCATGTGATGGCTGGAAAAAGGACACAGGTTGAGCATAACAATCGTTATGATCCTTTATTCAATGAACCATAATGTTATACCTTCCATAATTGTGGACATAAAGTTGCAGACTGTCGCTTAAGGAACTATGAACCAGATTTTAATCCCTCTGCTGAAAATGTCAAGGTTTGGAAGAAGAAAGAGAATGACAAGTGTGGATTAGTGTTGTCAGCTCAAAGAAAAAGGAACCCCTGGTATATTGACAATGGATTCTCCAAACATATGATGGGAGACAAAAGTAAGTTTATGTCCCTAAGAGAAAGAAAATCAGGAAATGTAACCTTTGGAAATGATGCTCTAGGTAAAATCAAGGGTAAAGGGATGGTAAGTTTGAGTAATGGTAAAGGAAAATCCCAGGATGTTCTGCTTGTATATGGGTTGAAACATAATTTGCTCAGTGTAAGTCAAACGTGTGAAAAAGGATGTGAAGTGATGTTCACTTCCAAATATTTTAAGATAAATTCGGTAAACTCGGGACAAGTGGTGGCTAAAGGCATAAGGACATATAATAATGTATATGTATTAAAAGAAGATAGAGAAGAGTGTCATCTAAGAAAATATGATGAAAGATGGTTATGGCATAGGAGACTTGGAAATCTAAATTTTGACCACTTAATCAAACTCAAAAACCTTGAGGTAGTAAAAGATCTTCCAAGAATATCAAAGCCACAAGATTTTGTGTGTAAACCTTACCAAGTAGGGAAGCTAATCAGGACACAATTTAAATCCAAGAGCTCTACTTCAACAAAGAAAACACTCCAATTAGTTCATATGGATATATGTGGACCATCAAGATAGGAAGGCACAAGGAAGGAAAACTACTTTATGCTGGTCATTGATGACTACTCCAAACTCACTTGGGTTTCTTTTCTCAAAGAAAAAGCTGAAGCATTTGAGAAATTTAAAATATTCAAGGCTTTAACTAAGAATCAAACATGCAACATGATAAAGGTAGTAAGATCAGACAGAGGAGGAGAATTTATGTCAAGTGATTTCAAGGAATTCTATGATAAACATGGGATCAAGAGAGAATACACAATCCCATGAACTCCACAAAAAAATGGAGTAGTTGAGAGGAAAAACAGAACAGTTCAACAAATGGCTAGTTCAATGATGAATGAAAAGAACATTGGTCAAACCTTCTGGGTAGAATAAATACACACAACAGTCCATGTTCTTAACAAATCCCACCTCAGACAACATAGTGACAAGACACCTTACGAACTGTGGTATGGAAGACCTACTTCAATCAAACACTTCAAATTCTTTGGGAGTAAGTGCTACATAAATAATAATAATGAAAACCTTGGCAAGTATGATGACAGGGCTGATGAAGGCATCTTCTTAGGATATGCTACCAATAGTAAAGGATATAGATGATTTAATAAAAAATTGCATAAACTAGTTGATTTCATTGATTTAAAGGTTGATGAAGGAGTCCCAGTAAGAGAGGTGAGAAATATCGAGACTGCTATAGAGGACACAGCTGAAGCTGGAAATGAACAAGTCCAAGAATCAGAAAAAGAAGACTTTGAGTCAGATGAATATACAAATACTCAGGTAGACTGAAATCAACAGACAACATCAAATCCTTCCTCCAGAATTACTCAAAAGAATCATCCTTCAAGTCAGATAATTGGTGAGAAAGACAAAGGTGTACAAACTAGGAGAAGGATAATCAAAGACACCGAGAAATCACATATAGCCTTCATATCCATGGTGGAACCCAAGAACTTTAATGAAGCCAATAAATATGTAAATTGGTTAAAATCAATGAATGAGTAATTGGACCAGATTGAAAAGAATGATACTTGGGAAATCGTTCCTAGGCTAGCAGATAAAAATGTAATAGGATCAAAATGGGTTTACAAAAATAAGATGAATGAGCAAGGAAATATTTTAAGAAATAAGGCTAGATTGGTCTACAAAGGATATGCTCAAATAGAAGGACTCGATTTTGATGAAACATTTGCGCCTGTAGAAAGATTAGAAGCTATTAGAATGTTTCTTTTCTATGCTTGTCATAAATAGTTTAAAGTCTATCAAATGGATGTCAAGTCAGCATTTCTAAATGGAGATCTGAAAGAAGAAGTCTATATGGAACAACCATAGGGTTTCCAACTTTCAGATAACCTTGACTTTGTCTGCAAGTTGAAGAAAACATTATATGGGTTGAAACAAGCTTCTCATGCCTGGTATTACAGACTAGATAAGTATCTTCAAGATAAAGGATTCAAGAGAGGAACAATTGACAACAACCTATATATCAAGACAGAGGGCAATGATTTTCTCATTTTGTTGGTCTATGTAGATGACATCATCTTTGGAAGAAATAATGCTTCATTGGTACAATGGTTTGCTTCTACCATGCAGTCTGAATTTGAAATGTTATGATAGGGGAACTGCCATTTTTTCTTGGTCTTCTAATTACTCAGAGATCTGAAGAAATATTTCTTTCTCAAGATAAATATCTAAGATAAATGTTAAAGAGGTTTCAAATGGAAGAATCAACACCTGTGAGCACTCCCATGGTCACTGGATGCAAGTTAAGCAAGGATGATGACTCACCTAATGTTGATCAGAGTTCATATAGGTCTATGATAGGCAGTCTATTGTACATCACAACATCTCGTCCAGACATAATGCATGTTCTTGGAATGGTAGGAAGGTATAAGTCTGCACCTAAACATAGTCATTTGATAGTTGTCAAAAGAATATTCAAATATTTAAAAGGAACAATGAACTATGGCCTATGGTATCCTAGGTATCAAAATTTTCAACTATCAGTCTATTCAGATGATGATTGGGATAACTGTGTGGATGAAAGTAAAATCACGAGTGGAGGTGCATTCTTCTTAGGAGATTCCCTTGTATCATGGTTGAGAAAGAAGAAAGGTTCCATTTCCTTATCAACTATAGAAGTTGAATACAGTGCATCTGCCACCTTTTGTACTCAAGTGTTGTGGATGATTTAGACCCTTGCAGAATTGGAGGTAAATTATACTACACCAATCCCAATTCATTGTGATAATACCAATACAATTAGTGTGTCAAAGAATCCTATTTTTCACTCCAAGACCAAGCATATACCCATCAAGTATCACTTCTTGAGGGAACAGGTAACCAAATCTGTGGTTTCTTTGCATTATATCCCATCCAAATATCAGATTGCTGATATCTTCACTAAACCGCTTGCACAAGCTCATTTTGAGTATATATGGCAGAAGTTGGGCGTGGCCCCACTATCAACCTAAGAGAGTCCATCCTGTTAGGGGGAGTATGTGTTGGTTGAATATATGATACCTCTAAAAAATACTGCAACAACTCAGAGGGAGCATGTTTTCTTTGACATTGATGTCAAAGGGGGAGAAAAGGTGTGGATGCTACAGTTGGAGGTATAAGAAGAATAGTGTAGCCGTTCAGGATTGTCATTCAGGATTGCCATCAATGTCAAAGGGGCAGATTGTTGGCATGTTTACAAGAAGAGTGTGCTTGTCATTGATGGCAAGAACAACAATGGCGATGGCATGTTTACATGCAAGAACAACAACGAACCAAAGCTTGAGAGACCGGAATATGAGAAAGGCATAATGTGTAAGGTGGGCACCATAAGTATTTTGGGAAGACGCATATGAGAAATCTCGAGAAGCTTAGAAGAGATAGTGCAAAGTTGCATGCAGATATTGCATTATTGCACACAGAGCGCAAGTGTGCTCTAGGGCCGAGGGTAACTTTTTCCAAAGCTCAGGAGAGATAGATTTCTGATACACATAGACGTGATCCCATACATCAAGGCACGCAAAAGGATCAAAGGTCATGGTCTTTGACACTTATATATTTGAGGTAGCCAAAGATCAGGAGGAGGAGCGACAATGGTCGTTGGATCACCAATCCCAAACACCCGATGTTCGTCAGATTAGAGTCTAGACAAGAGGAGCACGCAGAGGAGGATATTAGACCTCAACCGTCGGATTGAAGCATGAAGGACTAGCAACCATTGGATCTAGTAAAACTGTGAAGAGGATAATGACCGAGAGCCATCCTCCAACTCCACGAAATGATCTAGGTCGTTGGATCTAGAGGACACGTGGTGAGAGATCAACATTTCACTGACTCACAAGCTGGAGAAGTTAAAGGTGAGAGTTGTAGGAACTCGCGATATGTGAAGTCACGAAATGATTGCAGTTGTCGATTAGAGGGAGAGATCTCGATCGTTGATCTGATATGAAGCATTTCATATTTTCGCAAGTTGGGAGTTTCGAGGCAACTCATAGAAGGAGTTTGCGATATACGAAATCGCGAAGCACCCCTCTTACTTGGCCCCTGGTCATAGTTGGTGGTCACATCAGTCAAAGATAAGGGAAGGAGCTAGCAGTGATAGGATCCACCTCAGAGTTTCACGAGTTGGGAAAATCGAGGTGACTCGCAGTTGATCACCCGAAATGAAAAATCTGGAAATGATTGTTGGTTAGGCGTATGGTCATCGTCGATGGTCATGTGAAAGGAAGGGGCTTAGCTAGAAAACCTAGAACCCACTGTGTAGATTTGTCAAAAAGGGAAAAAGGTGCCAAAGACATGAGTGCGCAGAGGTTCTCTCAGTAACTACTAAGAGACAGACTGATTGTAACTACAGAAAATGACTGATTGCATCTACCAGAGAACTCGAGGAGTTGGAGGGTGATCGTCGGAGAAGATGAAGAGTCTCGAGGTAACTTCCAGTGGAATGAAGACTCAGCATAGAGACGATTAACATATGAAACACGTCGAATACTGTAACTACAATAGAGAGGATAAAGCTCGACTGTGACAGAGAAGATGAAGAGTCACACTGCCAGAGAAGGCAGATAATCTCAGGATAAGCCACTGATGATGAATAGACTCAGTATAACCGCCAAAGAAGATGATGAGTTTCATGTAGGATCTGGGAGAGGAATTGGCATGATAAAGAGACACAGAACATAGAGGAGGGGGGGGCTATTGTTGAGTGTTTTTTATGCAGGTAGAAGCATGATGTGTGTAGGAGCTGAAGCACACAGAAGAGGCATGGTGCATAGAATGGAAAGAAGACACAGATCATAAAGAACAGAAGAATCAAGGAACATAAATGCATATATGAGAGAAGGACAGAAAGTGCAACAGACGCGAGGAGAGAGACACTGATGCAGGAAGAGAAGAGAAGTGTCGCATAACAGTGATGAGACTGGTAAGCCATAGATAAGTGTTTTATCGTTGTGATAAATTCAAGAAAGAAAAGATTTATATTTCAAGGTGTTATGGAGGTTCTAGGGAGGATTTTTGTCATCATAGTTTCAAGCGGGTGCTTGAAAACATGGAGTTGTATCTTCCAAAAGGTTGCAGCCAGAAAAACCAGCACTACTACATATTGTAAAAATTACGACGTTTTATTTGCGGCGTTATGGACAAAATTGTCCATATTGTCGCAAAATAGAGAAAATTTATAAAAAAAAAAATTGA
>SNQJ01S0301436.1:0-10326 GCA_010110895.2 Picea sitchensis
ACTCTGTACATTTGTTCGACTGATAAACAGATGACGAAGGTAACTTTTTCAACCAACTTTGAGGCCCTAAACTAGCCTTTCGGACCTGGAAAGGGCTCTCTTGGGAGACTCTATCTCCACGCGGGATATGGATTTTAAGCAGTGGATAGATTTAACACCTTTGATATAATGGGTTCTGGTTATATTGGCACAAGAAAGTATGACTTTGGGCTATGTAGTTGATTCAAGGAAACAACAGAAACAAATGACTCAATGACTGAACTTTGAGAGGATAAAGGTTAAGCGAGCAACAATCTTCAGTGCAAAGTAGTAATGTGTGGCAGAGAGAAATTACAGGAAGTAACTCAGAGCACTGCTACGAGTGAATTCAGAGTTAAATTTTAGAATAAAAACGTTTTGTCTAAATGACGCAAACAAGGGGCGTTGCACAACGAATCCATAGGTTCAAAAATTCATTCTGAATTAGACAACAAAAGATATGAATAAAGATAACAGGAAGCACATACGCAAGAAAGGAAAAATAATACATCCAACTGCTACAATTAGAATCTTTTCATCAAAGTTATAGGACTTTTGCATTAAGTTTCAGTCGAACTCAAATTACATACAATAGCTATTGTCTATACCAATTTTTTCAACCAACCCGACTTACATCAAAAAGATCAAATATATAAACTAGGGCATTGCTTGGGCTACCTTACTCTTCTAACTACTATCTCTACAAACTAAGGAACTGACTGTTATGCATTACAAAACTCTTCGCATGACATAGACACATCTGGATACATCATGATCGTTGAAATCCGCCATGGGGATTCAGTTGTCGATGAGGTATCTGGGTGGACAAGTGTATGTCAGAGTCCCACTGTCTACTGTAACGACTTTGATTTTCTATCGTGTGCTCATTTTTTGGGGGAAGTGTGCGCGGACGGTGGTTGAAGATGGTCACGACTGTTATTAAAATGGTGAAATGTCTCCTTCAAAATTGTCAAGATTTTTCCTTTTGTTTGTGAATACAGGAATAGACTAGGCTAATATTGTTTCTTTTTCTCACTAATGAGAGCTATGCAGGCTATCTCTTCGGCCGCTTCATATTCTATGGTGTTTTTGGCATAACTTTGTTCTACTAGCCACTGAGATTTGCGCAGTTGTACAATCGTATCATGTGCCTCCCTGAGTTGTCATTTTAGCTATGTCACGTACCCTTCGTGACCTTGTGATGTTGATACTTTCATGGTCTTTGTCGCCAGATGTTGTCTTAGCTCTTTGTTCTCTTCGTATAGTTTGGCAATGGATAGATTTTCTTTCTTCAGCTGCTGAGATGTCTCTTGACTATTGGCACCCATGGAATCCATCCTCCTCATTTTTCTCCCACTTTATCGGCTGGTACCTTCTAAAGGCTCTAGGAAGACAATGCACATAAGTAATTGTTCAGCGATTGGTCATGCGCGTGGCTCATCTAAAATTTGAGTTTCCCCAACTTCCTTGTTCTTCCTTTGTTTTCCCCTTCTCTGAGGTATCTGCTATTGGGGGGACAAGGCTTCCACTGTCCTTCCTTCCTGCGTAGTTCCTTCCACTCCAAGTTCTATGCAGTGTGATTTCATTGTTCCTGTGGGTAAAGGAAAAATCCCTCTTTAATCCTTGGGGATGTCTGTTGTGAGTGAGAATGAATCCTAATGACTTTGGGGTTCGATTCTGGAGATTCTGCCACTATGCGTGCCCTTCTTTGTTCTTTTAGAGGTCACCATGACTCGACCAGTGTTTATCCTGCACATGGTTGCTCCGACGAATGCCCAAGATGGAGAATTCGATTGGCTTGGGCCTACAAGAAAACTTACAGATAGAGTCTAAACTTGATCTCGCGAATAACATGGGCACAGGAGATATGGGATTTATAAAAAATTGGGCGGAAGTAGGAATCGTTCCAAGGAATAGTGAATTCATGGTGACTGGATGTTTCTAATCGAATTGCAAATTTTCCATGGCACATCCTCGCGTGTAAGGTACAGGCGATAAGGTTTGCAGGGCATATATGATACGAACACCGCAATTTTTAATTACCTCAGCCTTTATAATGAGCTAATAATAGTTTTTGCACTTGCCAACGTGACTTCCATTAACTACTTGACTTGACCTGGCACACATAGAAACTACTTTTAACAACACCCGACTCTATGGGAACAACATACCCGTACAATTTATGCATGTTTTGACTTTGACATCCCTTCCTTCTTCCAAGGGCCAACCGACCACTTGTTGAATTTGACCCCTTCACTGTTATGTACCTAAATTCACATGTTTGGACACATGGGCCATAGATCGACCAAAAAATGACTCTAACTGAAAGAAAAATGGAAGCGCTAACAAGGCGCAAATGCAGTTGTCACTAATTTCCATCTTCAGGACGGGTTGTTGTGTCGTATGGGCCATATCTGTGTTCCATCAAGAGGGTGAGCGAAGCTGATCTAGGAATCCCACTACAATCGGGTGCCAGGACACTTTAGCATCAAAAATATAATGGCAATGTTGTAGAAACATTTCTACTGGCAGAAACTTCGACATGAGGTCAACAAGTATATGACATCCTGCACTTCCTGCATGGTTTCCAAACCAACCACTAAGAAATATGGCCTATACACCCCTATGCCTAATCTTGAAAATCCATGGGAATCCATCTCAATGGACTACATGTCGGGCCTCCCATTCACCAAGTGGGGAAATCACTGTGTTTTTGTTCTTGTGGATCACTTTTCTAAGATGGTGATTCTGGCCGCCTGCAAGAAGAGAATCACAAAAGAGGTCACTACTAATATCTTCTTTGAATGAGTCTAGGTGCATTTTGGAATCCCATAAACCATTGTCTCAGATCGGGATAGTCGATTTCTCATCACATTCTGGTCAAGCCCCTAGTCACTGCTGGACACCAAGCTCACCAAATCCATGACCTTCCACCCCTAGATAGATGGCCAAACCGAGGTAGTAAATCGAATGATGGTCCTCTAGTTGTATACTGTCCATTTATTTTCCTTTGAGGGTTTTCATTGAGAAAAGTGGGGTTATCATGTGAGACAAGTGGGGTTATCATGTGTTCCCATCGAGCTAGGGAAATCCTCCTTAGGATTCACATCATCATTCTCATCTGGTATCTGAGAAACAACAATCTCTACTCCAAAAACATCTTTAAAAAATGCCACAAAATTCCATCTAATAAGTCAATTTTATGGAGGATGTCATGTTGTTGTGGGTTCCTCTCTTCCAATACTTGGGCTATGAGAACCTTTACCAACCAATAGGTTTTAGTGATTATGAATAATTTGGTGTCATGAGTTTGGGAAAATCCTAGGTGCTACACCCATCCCTCAAATTCCTCTTGAACCTATTTGTTAGATAGATTCTTCCTTTTCTCCTTTATCCTACCCTCCATATCATCCAATTTAGATTTGACAAAGTCAAGGAACTTGGAATGAAAAAGTGGGTCATTGCATGGGTGTTTTCTCTACCTAAGTTACATATATAGGTTCCTCATGGAAACTTTCCTTTAGAGTACAAGATCTAGGTTTCTTCTTCCCACCATCCCTCATTGTTGGATTGTTTCTCTTCATCATTATGGTTATATTCAAGTTGATATAGTACATAGACCAAGATGTAGACATAAATAGGGGTTACACAACAAAGATAACTCATCTTCTTTGCATGTTAGGGGAGAGGCTGATGAAACTTGACATGATACACTTATCCACTTCCCCCCATGTATGGTAGGGCAGTAAGGAGTTAGAGGGAGACAAGATTTATTGATAAATTACCCTCCCACAAAACCAAAGAAACTTGAATTATGGAATAACACAAGAAACTAGATCAAACAAAGTCAGTTACCCAATAAAATTATAATTCCTTCCACTAAAATGATTAGAGAGTCATCATCCCGCAAATCCTTGCCATCTTTCTCTAGTGAATTTAAGCTCCATGGGGCAGAGCATGACTTCCTCTCCCCAAATCCTTCCATCCCTATTAAACCTCCCATCCTCCTTAGAATTTGCATGATTCCATTCATCGTTTTCAATCCTAGTGGGATGCTCTTGGTATGCCACCACCAGTGGAAATTTACACACAATTTGAGTGGAATTTTCCCTCCACTATCCATGTCCATCATTTCATAGGTTGGGAAGTTCAGGCTCGTACCATGCCCAAAAAACCCTATCTCCCATGGAGCGAGTGAGCATTGTCTTCACCTCCTTTCATGTTAGGATCTGATCTTAACCCCTCTTAGTGCATCATTAGTTAGTAGGATATGATTTCTATGTAATAAATACCGACATTAATTAATAAGTCCTAATAAATAAAGGAGAATAAGTCAATGAAAGAAGACCTAATAGAAGCTTCCTCTTCTAGAAAGATCTTCCTCTAGAAGTTTCCTTAGAAGGTATAATTAGTAAAAATAAGAGTAGGAGGTATTGGATATTTTGTCTTGGAGATTATTGTGATAGAGATCTTCTCTGCTAGAGGTTTCCCCCTCGAAGAGGCAAGTGAACATTGTTATCTCAAATAAAGGTGCTCTTTCAGGTGCTATTCAGGTATTGTTCTAGCTATAATCTTGTTCTTCCATTACTGCTTGCTAAATATTTTAGTTCCACTTATTATTATTCATATGGTATACTGCAAGTGGTATCAGAGCTCCTTCCTAGGAAAAAATTGTGGGGTAATTTTTCTAGGGTAGAGACATATTCTGACATCTTTAAGCTACAAATATTTGTCGTTCCGCACATAAAATCAAGGTTGGGGACTCATAAATGCAAGAAATAAAAGTGGTACTTAAGCACACATTGTTGGACACCCTTGTAACCCATGTTGGTACCCCTTTGAGTGGTAATGCATCATACGAAACCTGTATATGGATCGACCTAGATATCCTGAATCCCTCCATAGATAAACCGATTGGTCTCTTGACTGTTATAGTTACAGCGAGAACAACACTCGGGAAGATACTCTCTAGTACTTGGGTAGTCAATTAGTATGGTTAAGGGTACGGTCTAGCCTCCTTAGTTGGTTCCCTAAGATATTGGGCAGTGTACTCATGTTGGACCCTGCACATATATCAGAGAGCTATAGCATAGGGAAAACCCTTATCTGTAGAAACCTTGAATACCCTAACCCTTGGGATGCAAACTGTTGGATTTTAATCACTCTCTTCTATTTTCCGAGTTATTGAACCAGGGTTCATGTCTTTCAGGTTTCCAACAAAGCCTCTAAAACTATCGGCCTTCCTGGTAAACCAGAAGGCAACACAGTACACAAAATGTATTGCGCAGTCTCACCCAAGATAACTCTAAATGGGTAGTTGTAATATTTAGGTGTTTACATCCTAGGATTGAGTATGATATAGGGGTTTATTAAACAGAGCCATGTACTATGATCTATGAATGTAATCTACTTATTCCTCACAGATGCACGTTTCCATTTCAGAGTTTAATTCCCGAACAACATAATCGTAATTCATAACAATATATTAAATCATTTATTAAGCATAACCATGAACTTATGAAAGAAGAAAAGAGGTACATGAATTCACCAAATTACACATATATTACCATGGTTCACCCCCTCCTGGACTACATCCACAAATATTTAGCTCTTGGCTCTTTTATTATGATAGTTCTACATCTCCAATGTCGCGTACTTACAGTTTCCTCTGATGGGTAAGATATGTATGAGGCGAACTAGATCGCAACAGGCTCCACAACCTACAATCTAATCCCCAGATATTCCTCCTTTCCTCTGTTCTATCTCAACATATTACAAACTTGGTCCATGACCATATTACATAACACATCAACTCATATCTAGCTACGATGAGTATTACAAAAGATGAACTAATACAAAAGTGAATCAACCTCTCTATGATACCTGTGTATCTCTATTGATATATATCAGTATCTTCGTCCATTTACAATGTATTACCAAAACCCTAACCCTACCGACGTTAGGTCTTCCTCCCATGCACACATGTTGTTCTTTCTCCAGCTGTCGTTTTCCTTGTGCATGCTTTCTTGAATGCACACGTGTTGTGTTACCTTCCAGCAGTTACTTCCATTTTTGAACGCTTTCTTTCTCACAATCCTCCTTCTTTCCACTTCATCCTAGTGCCAACAGGCCCCCAACATTGACATGTGACTTGTCCCGAATCACCTAATCCTTCTGGGCTTCTTCGATCTCCTTAGTTATCATTTGGAACTTTTCCTTGATCTCTGTTTCTTTTATCAGTGCCTACACGATCTTCTCCTTGATTGTGTCTACTACCTAAACTTCCCCTTCGTCGCTCAACAATCCTGCACATTTGGTCTAGGTCTGTGCTATATGTGTTTTAACCCATTTTGCTTGTGTGAGTATTTCTACTACCCGTTCCTGTAGTGGTTCTATTTAAGCCCGACACTCCTATTTCTATGATTGTGCAATGATAAGTTCTACCTGCATCTTCTTTATCTCCTACGTCCCTTTGACTTGTTTTGGGATTGGTATGGTATTTTTCCTTTGCTTGAGTTCTTAGATCGTTGCATTGATCATTTCCTCTTCCTTTTCCCAGCGTTGGACCTGTGGATCCTCCTCCAACCTTGTCAAAAGTTATGCTTCTTTATCGAGCAATTCGGCTGCTGTGCTTTTTAGTCTTGTTTCCTTTTTTTATTTTTATTTTTTTAATTGTGCGGTGGGTGGTTGACTATTCTTATACAACTTCAGTCATCTCTTGTTGATCATTTCTCTCAGGGTTGTTCCTTCTAAATCTCTTAACTATACAACTCCTCCATCTGTGACAGATTTCACCTTGAATTGTCCTAGCCAATGCATTCTAATCTTCTAAATCTCTTAACTAGATCTCCTTCCTTGAATGTCTTCTACTTGATGTGTCGATCATGCCAAGCTTTGTCTCTAGATTTCTTCACTTGTTGATGGAATGCTGCCAGGATTCGGTCTTCCTCCATTGACAATAATTGATTTAGTCTTTCCTGTACTGTGCTACGTTCTATCATTTGTGTGATAGCTACTACGCGTAAGCTGGGTACTAAAATTTCTAATGGCACTATTGCTTCTTGGACATAGACTAGTTTGAATGGTGTGTGCCCTGTCAACTTTTTGCATGTAGTCCTATACGACCATAATACTGTTGGTACTTTGAGGTCCCAGTCATCTCTGTTGACGTTACATATCTTTGTTAGTGCATTCTCAAGAATTTTGTTGAAGGCTTCTACTGTGCCATTTGTCTTGGGTGATATGGTTTTCTCTTCTAGTGATGAACTTCAAACTCTTCAAGCATTGCATGGATGATGTTGTTTATGAAGTGCGTGCCTTGGGCACTCATTGAAATTCTTGGGCACCCAAATATGGTGATCACTTGTTCGAAGAAGAAGTGTGAAATTGTCTTTTTGCTACAATCTTTTACTGGTGCGGCTTCCACCCATCTTGTAAAGTATTTCGTCACGGTGATAATGTATCTTTCCCCTGTCCTTTTGGCTGGTGGGTTAATTGGTCCCACAAATTCTATTGCCCATTTATCAAATGCATGTAATGTTACTTATGGTCGTAGTGGCATCTCGTCCCTTCTACTGGGTTTGCCTACCCTTTGATAGAAATCACATCTCTGACATTATTCTTTTGAGTCCCTGTGAATCGTTGGCCACCATAGTCCTGCACGTAGTACCTTCTGCGTGGTAGATTTTCTTGCATAATGTCCTCCTACGATTCCCTCGTGGGATTCTGCTAAAATTATTTGTCGTTCATTCTCTAGCATGTACCTTCGTAAAATGTTATCTGCACCCATCTTGTATAGATGTTTTGCGAGCAGTTGATAGTCGGTTGCGTGGACTACCATGTTCTTATTTTGCGCGGTGGTATATTCTTGCGGTGCAGTACCTATTCTTAAGTACTGGATGATCTCCACGAAGTAGTCATCAACAATCTGTACTAAGAATAACTGTGCATCTGGAAAGGTGTCTTCTAGATTCGTAGGTTCTTCTCCATTTATGACCCTTGACAGGTGGTCAGGGCCTACATTCAATTTTCCTGGTTTAACTATACCTCAAAATCAAATTCTTGAAATAGTAGTAACCATCGACAAATTCTCCCTCCCAACATTGGCTTGTTGAATAGGTATTTCAGGGCTAAGTGATCTGTAAACATCTTAAATTGTTTCCCCAATAGGTAATGTTTGAACTTCTACAGTGCATATACCATGGCTATTCCTTCTCTTTCTATCATGTTATAATTATGTTCTGAGTCTAATGGTTTTATTCTTTCGAATGCTATCGGATGATCCAAATATCCTGCTCCTGGATATGCTAAGATAGCTCAAAGTGCTATCGTTGATGCATCTACATGCACATGGAATGTCTTTTCCTAGTCTAGAAATACTAATATCGGTGCAGTAACGATCTTTTCCTTAAGAGTGTCCAAATCATGTTGACACTCGTCGTTCCATTGGTATTTGTTATCCTTCCTTAATAGTTTCTCCATTGGTGTTGTGATTTTCCCATATCCTTCGATGAATTTCCTGTAGTATCATGTGTGCCCTAAAGTTTCTCTTAGCTATCAGACTGTTTTTTGTGCTGGTAAGTTAACAATGACGACGATCTTGGCTGGATCTACTAATAAGCCTTGTTTGCATACTAGGTGGCCTAATAGTATCCCAAACAGTGTTCCAAATATGCATTTCTTCATATTCAGTGATATCTGGCACTGTCTGCATCGTTCTAACATTAGTCGTAAAACTTCCACATGGTTTTTCAACAAACTCTAAACTGTCCAGTAATCCAGGTATACTTCAAGAAACTGATGGATGAATTCCTTAAATGCTTTAATGACTACTCTAAAGAATATTGCGGGTGCATTCTTCAATCTAAACACCATGACTATGTACTAATAAGATCCCCATTCTGTCGCAAACGTGGTCTTGTGTCTGTCCTCTTGTGCTATCTTAATCTGATGGTAGCCTGAGAATCCATCAGTGAATGAGTAAGCTTCATGTCCCCCCACATTCCCTAATGCTTCATCTGTGAACAGTGTAGGGAATGGGTCGCATAGGCCTGCATCGTTCAACTTCCTCAAGCCAATGCATATCCTAATCCCTCTTTCTTGTTTCGTGTCCTGTACTACCATCAGTCTTATCCATTATGATTCTTCAACTAGCTCGATGATGTCAGCTTCGAGCATCCTATCAATCTCATCTTTCACTTTCCTTTTATATATGGGGTTCATTCTATAGGGTCGTTGTCTTATAGGTCTCGCTTCAGGTCTGAGTGGTATCTTGATTTCTCCCAGTTGTCCTGCTATACCTTTCATCTCTATAAATGTTGTGGGAAAAAGGTCGCTATATTCGTACAAAAATTATGTGATGCTTTCTACTGCTTTTTCATCCTAGTAGTCTCTAATGCTGGCCATTTTGGGTTTTTCGTATGTCCCGATGTTAACCTTCTTTACCTTGATTGACATGGTAATGACTTCTGATTCTATGGGTGGTCCTTCCACATCTCTTTTTCCCTCTACTTCTTCAATCTGAATGTCTCATGGGTCATATTCATCTGGTGCTTGATCCTGTACATGATAACATGACAGTAGTTCCTTGACTGTCTGTTTACTCTGTTGTTGCTCTTCTGTGATAAATTCTATTTTCAGTTCTTCAATGAATATTACTCTTCTCATTCATTTGAGAGCTATGTCTATGTGGGGTTTCTCATGCTCGAATGAGAATGTGATTGTGAATTTTTTTTGCAATGTCCTCCATATTGTAGATCCTTTGAGAAATTCCTGGTCTGTGTACTAGTTTGCTGGTATGCCCTCTAAAGTATGTATGAAGTGATGAGACCATTCCTCTGGTGGTGTCATTTTCCATAATGTTTTGCACTTCGCCAAGTGTTTTGTTGGTGCATGTTGTACTTGGTATTACTGCTATTTGTTTTATTCTTGTTCTACGTCGAACCTTATGCACAGTAAGAGCTTACATTGATACCAGTTTGTGATGGTATCTTTAGGTGCACCCCACCATATTGCAGGTGTGGCCTTGAGTGCTAAGTCAAGTGCTAACTGTTACACATTATTTTCGTCATCCCTATGACCGTTAATGATGTAAACCTATCTGTTTCCTTCAGAGGGGTCAGTGGCCTGAGTTCCTAAAGAGAGAAGGGAGAAGAACTTTTCCTGAGAAAAGAAGTTGGATTTTCCCTTGTAAAAACCTTGTTAAAAAGGAAGTTCGTAGGTTGCTATATAGGTAGGGTGCGAGAATGCTTGATTCTCGCAGGTTGCACCATAGCTAGGGTGCGAGATGTTCGCAGGTTTCTCTATAGG
>SNQJ01S0301437.1:0-10326 GCA_010110895.2 Picea sitchensis
CCAACACCAACTGGATGGAAGCACCAACTTCTAGTTACACAGGCTCCAACCTGTACAACAGAGAACACTTGTTCTCCCCTGCACCACCCTGCCACCCTGGTTTCTCTGGCTGCAACCATATGAAAGCTACAACTCCCTGTTTTCAAGCTCTCACTTGAACCTCTAAGGACAACAGTCCTCCCTATCACTTCACAACCACCCTGGAATATGAATGAATAAATAAACAGACAACTATATAGATAAATCGATTCTTACCACTTCTTCTATGTTCTATAAATCTGGTCTTCTTCTAACTGTTCTACAATTCTTCTCTTCCTTTGTCTGTTCTGCAGTTCTTCTCTGCTTCAACTTGTTCTGTCATTCTTCTCCATTTCAAATCTTTCCCTCATCTGCTACTCTTCTCTGATTTTTATATCACACTGCGCACATTTTCAGTCTCACACTGCGCATATTTTCAGTCTCACACTATGCATATTTTCAGTCTCACACTGCGCATCCTGTGATTTTCCCTTTCTTATAGTTTAATTAATTTTTCGTCCTGAACAACCAACCATGCACAATCTGTATATTTCACTTTTATGCACCACGCCCTCAACAGTTACTCTTCGCATCTTCTTAGGAAAAAGAAAAACCGTTCGAGCAACTAAAACGCCAACCGATCAGGAATCATGAATCTGTTTCGCTAACAGATTCGTAACTGCTAAATTAACTGTGAGAGAGAACAGTATCCCTCCGATCATATTCAAGTTTATCTGTACCGTTGGATGAACTTTATTAATCTTGCCTTTAAATCGGGTTTCAACATTTCGACATTCCTGTGGCCAAGTGTCTCGACACTTCATATCGCAATCTCCAAAATTCCGATACAGAGCCTTTCTGCACTAACTCCTTCCTCAACATTACCAAGGCCATGACCAAGCGCTTATGAAAAAAGTGTTTTTCGTGAATTCTCATTTCGTGAGTCTGGAGATGAGGCATCTCGACTCTCCAAGTCACAATCCCCAAAACCCCGAGATGGAGTTGAGATCAACGATCCACGATCTCGATGAATCTACGGTCCAGATCTCATCAGGAATTCGCATCTCACGATTCCTTCGATGGAGTTTCTTGTCACTCCAAGTTGCGATAGGCAAAACTGCGAAATGAGGCTTAGATCAACATTCCAGACCACACCTTGATCTGACGTCTACAATTAAATCGCAATTTCGCATATCGCGATTTCGATGGTTATGTTTCTTGCCTTTCAATGTCGCAATTCGTTAAACTCTTAAATGGCATGGGATCAATGTTCTAGATCACACCTTGATCTGACGACTGTGATTAAATTGTGATTTCACATATCGCGATTTTGATGGTTATGTTTCTTGCCTTTCAAAGTCATGAGTCGTGAAACTCCAAGATGGCATGGGATCAATGGTCCAGATCACACCTTGATTTGACGGCTGCGATTAAATCGTGATTTCACATATCGTGATTTCGATGGTTATGTTTCTTGCCTTTAAAAGTCGCGAGTCGTGAAACTTCGAGATGGCGTGGGATCAATGGTCCAGATCACACCTTGAACTGACGGTTGCGATTAAATCGTGATTTTGGGAGATGAGAGGTTGGATCATTTCTTACTTTTGACTTTCCAGTCAGCGAAATGTTGATCTATGTCCACGTGTCATGCCCGAAGATGAACGGTCCTCCTTCTTTCAGGATTTTGTATGCCCGTTTCTCCTTGCACTTTAATGAACGTGCAGGTTCTTCATGATCCAACAATGGTTGATCCTCGCACTCAGATTGAGGCCTGAGATCTGTCCTCCTCTTCTGTGCGTTCTTCTTGTCTACTAACAGATCTGACAATCCTCCTTCTTTCGGTAATTTTGAATGGGATCCAACGATCAGAAATGCTTCTCCTCCCAAGCTTACTTTGTTTCGCTTACTCTGATCTTGCCATCGATGATTCTTGTCAACAATCCTATGCACTATCTCTTCTGAGCTTATTTGAATCTTATCTGCAACGTCTTCTCATAATGCCAATCTATTACATACTTTCTGTACTCATGCCATCTTCACTGTTGTACTTGTCATTAATGACAAGTATACAAGCATGCGTTGTCTGTTAAATATTTTCCAACACAGAGGCAAAAGGGAAACAAACCTCCCTTTTTCAAAAATAGTCCTCAAGGGAATCCATCGTTTAGAGAGCCAATAACAGTTGATGTAGGGGGACAAAGGCTGAGGCAGATGCCCATTTAGTGTTGGGGTTATCAGGGAAACCACAAGTATAGATATTGTCCCCACAAAAATGCCAAAGTGAAAGTTGTCCATAATTTTCAACAAGCTTAAACAATGGAGGGCATGGGTAGTAGAATGCCAAGAATATATGAAACCCTGGACAACAAGCAAGTAGAATATCAATCGCACATGATTGAAGTGGAAGGTATGATCAACAACCATGCCTTTACTATTTTAATTGATTCAGTGGCTAGCCATATTTATATAGATCTTAGAGTGGTGGAAAGTTTTCAATTGTCGAAAAGAAAACATGGAAAATCTTGGTTAGTGCAGCTGGCTATAGGAACCAAGAGAAAGGTTACAGAATTGGTTAAATCATGTCCATTGGACATGAATGGACTAAGTACTAAGGCAGACCTGAATATCTTACCTTTAGGTTCTTATGATTTCCTAATTGGTATGGACTGGTTGGACCAACACCATGCCATCTTGGACTATCTTAACAAGGAAGTCACTTGCCCGGATGTGGAAGGAAATCAGAAAATAGTCCAAGGAATTCTCAGAGTTGTGGCTATCAGAGAAATCTCGGCAATGCAACTGAAGAAGTGCTACAAAAAAGGCTGTCAATTATTTGCAACCCATATGGAGGAAGAATCTAAGGATGAGGTCTCAAAGATTGAAGACCATGCAGTATTAAAATATTGTGAGGATGTATTCCAGGAGGTACCAGGACTACCCCCGAAGAGAGACATTGATTTCTTTATTAACCTGATGCTTGGAGCAGCTCCAGTGTCAAAAACTCCTTACAAGATGAGTACGCCAGAGCTGAAAGAACTGCAATTTCATCTTGAGGAGATTCTGAAAAAGGGGTATATATGCCCGTCACCTTGGGTCGCCCCGGTCCTATTCGTGAAGAAGAAGGATGGAGCATTGAGATTGTGCATCAATTTCAGACATTTGAACAAAGTGACTATTAAGAACAAGTATCCTTTGTCGACGATCGATGATCTCTTTGACCAGTTGAAGGATGCTAAGATATTTTTGAAAATAGATCTTAGATTAGGATATCTTCAAGTAAGAATAAAGGATGAAGACATCAGCAAGACCGCCTTCAGAACAAGGTATGGTCACTATGAATTCACAGTGGTGCCATTTGGGTTTTCGAATGCGCCCATTGTCTTTATGTGCCTAATGAATGGTGTATTCAGGGAATATCTAGACAAGTTTGTCATAGTCCTTTTGGATGACATCTTGGTGTATTCCAAGTTAGAGGAAGAGCATCAACAACATCTAAATATGGTGCCGCGAGTGTTAAGAGAGCACCATAATTATGCCAAGTTGAGTAAGTGCTCATTTTATCAAAAGAAGATCCATTACTTGCGGTATATTATTTCAGAGGATGGGATATCCCTAAATCCTAAAAGGATTGAGGCCATCAGAGAATGGTCAGTGCCTAGGAATGTGACAAAATTCAAATCCTTTATGGGTCTAGTTGGATATTATAGAAGGTTCATTGTAGAGTTTTCAAGGATAGCTCACCCTATCACTTCCTTGCAAAGGAAGGAGAAGAAGTTTCAAAGGACAGAAGAATGTGAGAGAAGCTTCCAACGATTGAAGCATTTGTTAACCAGTACTCCAATCCTAAGGATTGTAGATCCAAATGAATTTTTTGTAGTGTGCATAGATGCATGAAAAGAAGGATTGGGAGGCGTCATCAGCCAAAATGGATTTGTAATATGTTATGAGTCCAGGAAATTGAAAGAGCATGACAAGAAATATGCAACTCATGATTTGGAGTTGGTGGCTATTGTTCACTCTCTAAAGAAATGGAGGCATTACCTAATGGGAAGGAGGTTTGAACTAAGGATAGACCATAATGGTCTGAGGTATTTGTTTGATCAACCAACCTTAAATGCTAGGTAGATTAGATGGTTGGAATTCCTTTGTGAGTACGACTTTGATATCAAGCATATCAAAGGGAAAGAGAACAAAGTGGTTGATGCACTTAGCAAGAGAGTGCATGAACTACATGCTACAACCATTAGCATGTACCAAACTGATATTAAGGGAAGGATTTTGGAAGTTGCAAATGCATGTTTGCAGTACATGGAGTTGGTAGCAAAGATACAACAAGGTGAGATGCCACAGAAAGTGGAAGATTATAATTTTGGAGTTGATGGAGCACTCCTGTACAAAAACAGAGCTTATGTACCTAATGTCCATGAATTAAAACTTATGATTTTGAAAGAAATGCATAATGTGCCTTATGTTGGGCACCCTAGATATCAGAAAATTGTGGCAGCAGTCAAGAGACATTACTTTTGGCCAGGTATGAAGAAAGAGATTGTTGAATACATCACCAGATGTATGGAGTGTCATAAGGTTAAAGTTGATCACAGGCACCCAACAAGGTTTCTACAGCCTTTACCCATTCTTGAGTGGAAGTGGGAGGTAGTGACAATGGATTTCATCACAGGATTGCCTAGAACAGGCAAGAAACATGATTCAATCATGGTGGTGGTGGTGGACAAGCTTACGAAATCTGCCCATTTTATTCCATTGAAGACTACTCACAAGGCAGCTAACGTTGTTGATATTTTTATGAGGGAAATAGCATGATTGCATGGAATTCCCAAGACAATTGTGTCTGACAGATACCCTAAATTCACCTCAAAATTATGGAAAGGGTTATTCAAGGGGTTCGAAATGAATCTGAACTTCAACACAGCCTATCATCCTAAGTCCGATGGGTAGACAGAGTGGTTGAATCGAGTAATAGAAGACATACTAAGGATGTATGTGATGGAAAAACCATCTGAATGGGAATACTACCTACACTTGGTAGAATTCGCCTACAACAATGGGTATCAAGCATCACTGAAGATGAGCCCATTTGAATCACTTTACGGCAGAAAGTGCAACACTCCAATAATTTGGGATAACCCAATTAATAGAGCAGTGGTTGAGCTAGAGTTGCTCAAGGAAATGGAAGAGAAAATGATAAAAATTAAATAGGATTTGAAGGCGGCCGAAGATAGGAAAAACATTTATGCTAATAAGAATAGAACCCACAGATAATTTAAAGTGGGTGATCATGTTTTCTAGAAAGTGAAAACCAACAGAAGTTCCCTGAAGCTGGGAAACTGTTCGAAGTTGGCAGCCAGATTTTGTGGACCATTTGAAATCCTAGAAAGGATTGGACCCATTGCACATATGATTGCATTACCTGCATCCATGACTGTACATAATGTGGTTCATGTTTCATTGCTTAAGAAATATATACCTAATGATAATCATGTTATTGATTGGAATGTGATTCAGGTGGAGCAAGAAGGCATCTTGCAAGTGCATCTTGTGTTCATATTGGACCGGAAGAGAAAACAACTTGATAATAAAGCCATAGGGCTTATAGAGGTCCAGTGGACCTGGTACGGTCCTGAGGATGTGACATGGGAGCATGAGGATGCTATGCGGGCATAATACCCACATCTTTTTGAAGATTTTGAAAATCTTATTGATGTTGTGTAAAGAGTTGCACTGAGGACAGTGAAAAAATAAGGGGAGGGGATTGTAATATCCCCAAGGATGAGCCCCAATTGTATTTATAAATGTTAAACATGTTTTGTAGGTTGGTGAGCCGAGTGTTGATAAGTTGGTGGGATTATGTGTTTATTAGGGCGGAGATCCTAAGTGTTAAAGACCAAGAGCTTGATTTTGTATATGTAACTATGCAGATCATTAATAAAATATAAACATCGTTGCATGTAGACCGACCATGAAAAAAGAGTGATGGGGGACTAAGCTTCCACAAGGATGGGTAAGGGAGGAGGAGGCTAAGTTTGTGGGCCTACGGGATAAGCTAGGGGTCTTACCTCTAAAGGGGATAATAATTTATTATTATTTCCGAAAGGCTAAGGTGGACAATTGACCAAGTGTTCTCCTAATTTCTTTGAAAAGGAACGTGTGCAAAAGGGAACTCATGCCTCTCTAGGAAGACAAGTGTCAGCCTGGGCGCATGTAGTTAAAATTTGAAGTGTCAGCTGTGTTGGGGGTTCACAGTTCATTCTTCCATCCTCCGCCGGAGTTCTCCCACCATTATTCCATTCAGAGTTTGAACCTGAAACCTCCATGATCAACCTCTGCATTGATTCCTTGTCATGCACCTTGAAACCTGTGGACTGAGCCGTGTCTCCTGTGAAGTCTGAGCACCCTGTAAATGCCCAAGACGTGTTGTGTCTTAGTGTGGATTTTTTTCGTTTGTGGATGTCTATACCCAATTTCTTGTTGTTGTTGTCACTTCTGAGTTAATCGAATGGTGTTGATGTTGTTGTTATCTTTACCTTGCAGGAATTGAGTGGAAACTGGTCGAAGAAGTGGGTTTTTAGGCCTATGGTTGAAGGGGTAGGTTGTCAGGCCTGTGAGAAACTCTCTCCAGGAGAGAGATTTCGCTGGGAAGTGGTTTTCTCCTAGAGAGAGTCCAGCACCAGCTATGGAGCTCTGAGAATTCCTGATTCGGCCTGTTGCCGAGACCCTGAGAGGGAGGTGAAGCAATCAATGGACTGTGTGACAGTGAAGGTGTATACTCCTGGGTGGAACAGTCATGTGGGGAATGAGAGTCCGTGAGTAGTGTGTGTAATAAATCTCTTGGAGAGAGAGTTGTTGGGAAGTGGTTTTCTTCCAGGGAGAGTCCAGCAGTAGCTACAGAGCTCTGAGAATTCTTGATCTGGCCTGTTATTGAGACCCTAAGAGGGAGGTGAGGCAGCGGATGGATGGTGTGACAGTGAAGGTGTATACACCCGGGTGGAACAGGTATGTGGGGAATGAGATTCCATGAGTAGTGGGTGTAAGAAGGCTCCTGTAGAGAATCCGTTCAGTTGCACTGTGCAGTTTTCATGTAACCTCGGCCTAGTCTAGGATTCCCTTGCCCTGGGTGGAGCTTAGTCCTAGCTCGGAGGTGATCCACTGCTAAGCATGACGAGAAGCGTGGTCTAAGGCTAGAAGGTTCATTGAAGGTTTTCACTTAGTTGGAGGATTTACTCCAGCTAAAAGATAAGTATCATTTATGTGCTTAATTGTGTATTTTATGCATGTTTTTTTATGCTTGAATGTTATCATGTATTCCGTTGTGTATATGAATTACTGGCTTTTACATTTGAATCTGTATGATAGAAGTAACTCTGTGTTATGTGTTTTATTTCAATTAAAATGCATGTTATATATTTATATGTGAATGTTTTGTGTGGTAGTGTTACTCGGCCCGTTGAATGGTCAGGGACATTACAGTTTGGTATCACGGCTAAGTCAGAGATGAGTAGTGGCATTGCCCATTAATTTTGGTGGTTGGAGATGTTACAAAGCATAACTAAGACAAATTGAAGAACATCTTGAACATATCTCCTTCTCAAAGGGGGGAGGCTTTCACACACAATAGTCATAAGAAAACTTAAGATAAATGGAGACCCGTCGCAAATAAATCATAGACGAAAAAGAATCTAATTGGCACCTCAAAAGTAGAGCCATATGGTTGGACAAAGGAGATGAAAACACAAAATTATTCCACGCAGTTGCGAAAGGGAGGTAGGCCACAAACACTATCTATAAATTACAAGGCCAAGGGGACTCTCCAGCCACCTCCTTCGAGGATCTAGCGCAGCTAGGGATCACACATTTCAAAACCCTCTTTAAAGCCGATCCAAGAGAAAACATTGAAGACATTATTAAATCGGGACTCTACTTCCCTAGTTTTGTGGATGAAGATGCAAACAAATATCTCTTTGTTGAAGTCATGGAAAAAGAACTAAAAGAAACAATTCAGATCTTTCAAAAGGATAAAATCCTAGGGCTAGACGGATGGACCATCGAATTCTTTGGGGCCTTCTTTGATCTAATTGGAGCAGACCTTCTTCAGGTTGTAGAGGAATCAAGGGGAAATGGGCATATATATGCACCTATAAATACAAACTTTATCACCCTCATCCCCAAATAAGATGAACCTCAATCCTTCGATGATTTTCGGCACATCTCTCTCTGCAACTGTCTCTACAAAATTATAGCCAAAATTATTGCGAGAAAACTAAAACCCATCCTCTAAAACAAAATCTCCAAAGAACAATTTGGGTATCTGCAAGGAAGACAGATACATGAAGCTATCAGAGTAGCTCAGGAAACTCTACACAACATAAAAATCACAAAATCCCCAGGAGCCATTCTAAAAATTGATATGTCAAAGGCTTTCGACAGAGTAAATTGATCCTACATTAGACTCCTTCTCACTCGTTTGGGTTTTGAAGTTCCATTTATCAAATGGATTATGGCCTTCCTAAACTCGGTATCCTTTGTTTTACTGATAAATGGGGCAGCCACCCCTTTCTTCCACTCTAAATGAGGTTTTAGGGAAGGTTTCCCACTCTCACCACTTCCCTTTCTTTTGGTCGTTGAGTGCCTTAGCCGAGCTATAAACCACGAAGTCCACTCTGGGAATATCATTGGAATTTCGATCACCCCATGATACAAAATCACTCACCTCCTCTTTGTGGATGATATACTTCTTTTTTGCAATGACCGACGACGGGATGCTGAGAAAGTGGATGAGATTTTAAAAATGTTTCAGCTCACCATGGGTAGATCATAATTGTTCAGAAATCAACAATTTCGTTTTATTGGAAGGAAGAGGGAACATAATATGTTTTCAAATCCCTTTTCCCCTTCGAGATTCTGAACTTTCAGGAAGAAATAAAATACCTCGGGTTTCACTTAAAAGAAAATGATTATCGGAAGTCAGACTGGCGATGGCTACTAGAAAAACTGGAAAAAAAATTAAAAGGTTGGAGTTACAGGTGGCTATCAAGAGGAGGAAGGCTCACTTTGACAAAATTGGTACTAGAAGCCATTCTAGTCTATTGGATGTCTCTTGCATGGATCCCCAAAGGATTACTAGAAAAAGCCAGAAAACTATGCTTTCGTTTTATCTGGTCTGGCACACATGAAACATTTACAACACCCTGGGCCAAATGGGATCTTTTAGCTCGTCCCAAATATTTGGGGGGATGGGGTTTAAAAAACATTTTCCTATTTGCAAAATCACTGGCATCCAAATATGGTTGGAGATTACTCACCACAGACAATCTTTGGTCAACTATTCTGATACAAAAGTACATAAGACCAAATTCCCTAGAACACTGGATTCGAAAACTTGAAAAACATCTCACAAACTGCTCCATTATTTGGAAATCCATCCAAAATTCTTTTTAGGTAATTTATGATGGACTATCATGGAAAGTGGGCAATGGATCCCATTTATGAATAGGATTGGACCCCTGGCCGGGAAGTGGGGTCAATCATTCACTTAGCCCCGAGTTGATTGACAGTTTACACCAACAAGGTATTTTCTACCTCACACAGGTATCAGACCCCTACACCACAAACATCTGGCAACAACATTGGAAAAATGTCAAAGCCACTCTCAGAACCTTGGAACATATAGATCTTTTCCCTCCATTCTAGGCGCATTCGCATCACAGAAGAAGAAGAAAGAATTGTTTGGCAAAAATCTGCTCTTGGGAATTACACCCCAAAGTTGGGATATATCTCATTAAATATTGACTTACAACAAGGAGAACCAACCTAGTGGTTGAAAGGACTCTGGAAATTAAAGTGTCCCCAAAAAGTAAAAATTTTCATGTGGTGTGTACTCAATAAAAAATCCCCCACTTGGGACAACATGAGAAAATGAAAACAACACGCACCTTTTCATCCAATGACACTTCACCAAAGAGGTCTGGAAAGACTTATCTCTACTCTTAAATTAGAGACTCACCTAGGAGGGACCTTCTGTTGAAATATCTTGGCAACACTGGACCCATCAAAAGACCCACAGAAACGTATTAACCCTGCTCTTTATCATCTTTTGGGGGATCTGGCTAGCACGCAACAAGACAATATTTCAAGACAAACACTCCCTTCCCAAACTCATGTTGGAAATACTAATACAACTGAGAGGGGGGGGTGAATCAGTTGTTTATAAGCTTAAACAATTTTACACCTTCTTAACAATTATTAATAATTGTTCATGTGTTATCAAGCAGCATACAGTATATGGACAGTAAG
>SNQJ01S0301438.1:0-10326 GCA_010110895.2 Picea sitchensis
TGTGCGCAGAAGACCACCCGACCCACCAATGTCCTCAGCTTGCAGAGGCCCAAAATTTTGTGACACAGCAAGAGCCTGCTGTGTTAACCAATCCATTTCAGTATGGGAAAAACCTAACCCAAGCCTATACAAGCACAGAAGGGGGCAGTCAAGGACCCTCTCCGTCTTCGAACAATCCCGCATCTGCGAATGTGTATATGATGAAGGGTGATACTTTTATATCGACTAGAGTGCATGACTACAGTAAACCAAGCACTTCTGAGAAGGGCAAAGAAGTCGAACTCCCATCTCTTCCTCTACAGATTGAGAAGACTTTGGGTGAAACAATGACATGCATCCCAAAAGGCGCGTTCAGAAAATCTTCTCACAAACCAAATGCAAGGGCCACCCAGAACTATTTTTTGGTGGAGGATTTGTCTCAAACCCCTTGTGCGATGTCCTCTTTGGAGGTCCTCCAAATCTGCCCTTCCCAAAGGAAATATTTGTTAACCACTTTAGGATCTACCGAGACTTGTAATCCAGGTACCATCATGCTGGATACAACTGACTTAAAACCTCATCTACCTTACCACATAGCATTTCAAATAGTAGTGGCTCACCCCACAAAAAAATTTACTCGAAATATTTTTTGCATGGTGGTTGATGAGGGAACCTAGACATGCGTTATGTCATTGGCATGTTGGAAGGCCATTGGCCAGCCCATTTTGTCTCCATCGCCTACTCTTCTCACTTCTTTTGATGGTCGTTTGTTCCGACCACATGGTATCATTCCCTCTTTCCCCATGTAGTTAGGATGGAAGACCGTGTGCATCGAGGTATTAGTAGTCGACGTGTCCCTCAACTACAATATCTTGTTAGGAAGGATTTGGACTTATGCCATGCAAGCAGTGGTTGCTACAGTTTTCCAAGTCTTGTTGTTTCTACATGAGGACCGGATTGTGACCATTGATCAATTGTCTTTCTCCAGACTTGACCCTTCATTGGGGGTGTCAACGGTCCCAATGATTGATAATCCTCAACCAAGTGTAGTCAACATAGGGGTTGGTTTGTGCCCATGTTTGATGGGTACCTTCGATTACCCGCCCCCTCAAGGCGATGTCAAGTTCATATCCGACCACAATAAGGTTGAGATTTTCCAAGTTTCATCGTTTCACATGACTTACTTCAATGATCCATGGATACTTCCTTCCCCATCAGCCACGATGGATGGGATAGGGCACTCAAGCATATCCATACCCTTGTCCGCAGCTGAAGTGGCATACTCTTTAGTCCAGTAAGCTTCAACCAACACCGATCCAACTCCTGCACAAGAGTTAGATCTGCTTCTAGAGCCTATTTGGGCTCAAGGTTCTCTAGCTGACAATGATTCGTTAGACTTAGTATTGCCGTCTGACAAAGAAGAAATGACTAGTCCAGACAAACCTTGGGATGATCTTCATCACATATCATACTTCCTCCTAGAGTTAAGCAAAATCGAAGCCGGAGAATTCACCTTAGCTATGATTGGAGATAGGTATTTTCCTATTAATCCCTTAGATACACACGAGGTCTATGCTAAGGGTAATATGGAAACCATCACTGAAACCATACTGATCAATATCTCTAGAACCCCTAGCGTCATGGAGAATGTTTTCGTCGGAGCTGACTGCTCCCCCAGAATGATTCAAATCTACACAGATCTGTTTAAAGAATTCCATGATGTTTTTGCCTGGTCTTATGAGGAAATGTCAGGCATCGATCCAAAAATTATCGAACATGAAATCACAACTTATCCATATTCCAAGCCTGTTCGGAAAACTTTGTGTACAGTTAATCCCAGGAAAGTAGCAACCATTAAGGTTGAAGTTTAGAAACTGCTAAAAGTTGGTTTTATCTATCCTATCCATTTGACCCAATGGGTGTCAAATCCTGTGGCGGTCAATAAAAAACAAGGCATGATTCGTGTATGTATAGACTTCCATGATTTGAACAAGGCTTGTCTAAAAGATAATTTTCCCACACCATTAATCGATCAAATAATTGATGAATGTGCGGGTTGCAAGGCCTTCTCTTTCAGGGATGGTTTTTCGGGATATAATCAACTACAAATCAAACCTAAAGACCAACACAAAATGACATTCATTTGTCCATGGGGTAGATTCGCATATCGTAAGATGCCCTTTGGTCTCAAAAATGCTGGAGCGACCTTTCAACGAGCCATGTCTTTTTCTTTCCATGACCTCCAGCATATATTCAAGGCCTATTTAGATGATTTATCATCTCGATCTCACAAGAGAACGGATCATCCCACACACCTCCGACTTATCTTTGAGCATTTTTTCTACTTCCGGATTCCCTCGAATCCAAACAAGTGCAACTTTTGTGTAACATTAGGACGTTTGTTAGGTTTCATAGTATCAACAATAGGGATCATGGTTGATCCTCTCAAGGTTGAGGCAATAATTCAGTTGCCTCCTCCATGCACAATCCTTCAACTTTAGAGTCTACAGGGAAAGGCAAACTTTTTAAGACATTTCATCGCCAACTATGCCGAGATCACAAAGGGATTTATGCGCTTACTTAAGAAAGAAATTCCTTTTCATTGGGACGATGTCGAACAACGCTCTTTCGACACATTGAAACATTCCCTCATGACTGCCCCTCTGCTTCAACCGCGTAACTATAACAAATATTTTTTATTATACCTGGTTGCAGCAGAGTGAAACATTGGCATGGTCTTAGTTCAGGAGGATGACTTGTTCTCAAAATATGTTATTTATTACCTGAGCTGAGGCCTCGTAGGACCGGAACTCACTTATTCTCATATTGAAAAACTTGTGTTGTCAGCGGTTCATGTTGTTCAACGGTTTCATCATTATGTTCTGTTTCGTAAGACCACCATCATTGTTGTCATGAATCCATTCCAGTATATGTTGACATGATGGGTAATAGGAAGAAATATCAGTAGATGGATAGTCGTCCTCCAAGATTTTGACTTAGATTTCATTTCATCGAAATCCAAAAAGTCACCAGTCTTCACAGAAATTATTTTGGAACTTCCGGTTGAGTCAGGTGATGTTGTGCCCGAAGAGTGACCTATCAGAAGAGATATGTTTTTGATCACATATTTGAATACATGGTATGGAGATATACTTATCTATATCCATACTTTGAAGTGCCCCACCTCTTCTTCTCGTGATGAGCATCGACGTATACATCATCAGGCTAAGAATTATCTCATACTCGATGATATGTTGTATCGAAGAGGTGTAGACCATATCCTGCGTCGATGTCTCACTCACAAAGAAAAAGTTATCATGCTTAACGATTTCCATACCAGAGCATGTGGTGGTCATTTGTTTGGTTTGGAAACAACCCAAAAGATTCTACGAGCAGGTTACTTCTAACCAACGCTAATCAAAGATTGTATCGAATTGGTCAAGAAGTGCCACCCGTGCCAGATCTTCTCTCAGAAGATGAGGGCACATCCTTCTCCCATGTTTCCTATCATCACAGTTGGTCCCTTCACCAAGTGGGGGATTGATTACACTACATGCAACCCTCCTTTAGCAAGGGGGCACCATTATATCATCGTAGCCATAGAATACTTCACAAAGTGGGTCGAGGCTATACCAACATTTAAAGATGATGGAGAGACTGCAACTCTCTTTTTATTCAACCAAATAATAACAAGGTTCGACGTCCCAAGGGATATTTTCACTGACCATGGCAATCACTTTCAGAACCAGATGATGACCGAGTTAACATCAAATCTTGGGCTACAACAAGAACATTCATCACCCTACTACCCCCAAGCAAATGGTCAAGTGGAAGATGTGAATAAATCTATTAAGACCATCCTACAACGAACGATCAACTCAGCCAAGTCAAATTGGCATTTGATGTTATACTCGGCATTATGGGCTTATTGAATGTCTATTAAGACTGCAACCGGTTTCTCACCTTTTCAACTCATTTACGGGTTGGAAGTAGTCTTGCCTATCGAATGTCACATCCTGTCCCTACAGTTGGTAGTACAATTATTACCAGATACTTCTCCACTTGAAGAACAGTTATTCTACCTTGAGCGGCTCAATGAGAAGCGTCGTGATGCGACCATGGCCAACGAGGATCACAAACATAAATTCAAGTGTCAGTATGATAGGTTCATTCGACCTCGGATTTTCACTGAAGGCGACCTTGTCCTAGTCTATGACCAAGATAAGGACCCCCTGGGGGCAGGAAAATTCAAACCCATATGGTTCGGACCTTTCATCATAAAAGAGGCTCTAAAAAAGGGTGTTTATCGTCTAGTTGACTTTGAAGGGAATGATCTGGCAGAGCCTAGAAATGGACTCTACCTCAAGAAGTATTACTCATAGGCAAGTCACCATGGGTAACGTTTTGTAACATATGTATAGTCTTTGTACTATTACTTTCTAGTTTCTTTTAGTATTATGGACGTGTCATTTTTTATGTTATCTTTCGTCACTGTGGCAGATGTCAAGTGAATCTAAGGTGTTCATTGGGTACGCAGACGGTGCTAGCCGACACGCTCGGAGGCTTGCCTCCGCAGCTTGGGTAAATTGTACACCTCGAGGCCAGTTATTACCTTCTGAAGGTATATGCTTAGGTGACACCACAAACAATGTTGTCGAGTATAGTGTGTTAGAAAAACAGGACAACGGAGCAATAAAATAAAACAAATGCGGAAACAAAACACAAACGATACACAATACAATAGAGACATAGATTTACGTGGTTCACCCAGTGTGGGCTATGTCCACCAGAGAAATTTACAGGTCCTTCCTTTATTATTATCCAGCAAATGAAGGGATACAACCTATAGCAAAACCTGTTGTAACTTCCTCTTCTTTCTCTCATAGTCTCCTATCTCAGAATACAATATTCACCATCAACCATAGTTGCAATACATTTTCCTCATAAAAGAGGGTTTCCTTCTAGGGCAAAAAACCATAACATAATCTCTATCGTTAGATATGTAACCTTATAATGAATGGTCCATATTTACAATGAAATTACAATATACATTTACAAGGAAATTTTTCCTTTGGGGGCTTCACCCCCGAACCCTCGTTGGGGGACAGCTTTCCCCCAGACCCCAGAGAGGGGGTATCCCCCCTCTGCACTCCCCCGCGTGGAAGAGTGTACATATTTATGGGGTGTAAATACTTCATGGGGTATAAACACAGCTGAAAGTAAAAGACCTCTGAATCAGGAAGATAATCAGGCTCCACAACCAACATAGTGCAGTTATTGAGTTGCTTCGTGACGCCTTGTCATTTGGTATCTCTCATATCCGGGTCTATCTCGATGCTCATCTAGTTGTGTCTCAGTTAAATAGAGTCTACTGTGTTCATGATATGACTTTACATTGACGATTCCTTAGGGTACGTCTCTTAGAACGAAGCTTTGATTATATTACATATTTTCATGTTCCTAGGAGATTAAACCAAATTATAGATACTCTAGCTAATCAAATTTTAGATTAGCATCTTGCACACATATGAAAGGACATACACATAAACATGTAAATACATTTTTAAAGGAAAAAATGATCCATAAGACACAAAAAGACATAAACATCCATATATAATATCATAGTCACCAGAGTACATAGGTGGACGCAAGCGCCTCGAAAATATGACCAATAACGAGTCATGGGGCTTATGCCCTCAAAAAATATATACAAGTAGTGCTCTCGGCACGTGAAGAGTCTAACTAAGGTCAGGGCCTATGGGCCCTGTTGTACTGATCAACAACGTTTGCCAAATGCCGAAACAATTAGACCCACGTTTGTGGTGCCCCCACTACATGAGACTGCATAGATGGTGGGAGATCCTCAATCTCTACCATAGGGACCGTGTGGGTGATCGAAGTAAAATTTCACTCGACTCGTCTCAACACCCTCTCAGCCTCCCTGAATGGAATCTCTCCTGTTGTTGTTGGTCCCCTCGCGACGGCAGGTGCGGCCCCTGGCTGAGGACGATGCCTATTCCTTGTATAGTCCAGAGGTAACACTGGTCCCACATCTACACAGAAAAAACACATATCCGTCAAATACTCTGGTATAAAAAAAATGATATATAACAAAAACAACATAAAAATTACATATGTTTCATAAAAAAGAAAAAAAAGAAAACAATGATGTCAACTAACCCATCTCTCCTCGCTCCTCACTAGGAGATACTGGTATCTCATGATCTCTCAAGAAATCAATCCCAACATAAGGGTAATCCTCTATGACTGGGATCTATCGCGACAACCAAGTGAAGAAATCATCGTCAAAGGACTCATTGGTCCTTCCACCACCCTATCGTGACAGTAACACTGTTGATCTACAAACTGCAGGAAAAGAGGCTTGATGTCCTCATACCACTACTCAAGGACTGAAGCTTGGAACTCTTTCAAAGAAGAAAGAGCATAGAATGGTCCCAAACCCGAAGTTCCTCTCCATCCGCGACTGGCAATCTGTCAACTATCGCTTCATACAATCTAGCAACATGGTGCTCCAGTCAAATATTTGTGCATTTAAGCATTGGACTGCACAGTTCATCTGTGCATGAGACGCCTGATGTAGAATCGCAGAACCAATGATCCACCCAATAAGAAACACAATTGCTTGCAGCGATAAGTCAGTAATAATGCTTATGGGCACCTGTGAGCTCGATCGGTCTATACCAGCCTCACAGTAAAGTCCTATCAATTCCGCTATGTTATGCGGCCCTGAAGGAAATGTCTGAAAGTTGACTGGTTCCCCTCTCCTGGAGAGGCCAGTCAAAAAATATATGTCCTCTTTCGTGGGCACCAGTGATTTCCCCTCTAACATAAAGGCCTCTGCATCTGGATGCCAATAATCAACCAAGGCATTTAGTAGCCTAGGTTGTGCCTGCATAAAAGGACATAAGAAGAACTTGAGCAACCCACATTGCATTAAGGAAGCCATAGCATTGGGGTCTTCCCCGACCAACTCACTAACTTCCTCATGCTCTCTTTCTCTACAGTGAACATACATCCTGCAAAACACCAAGGTTCAGGAGGGTTAACCCTTGTTTTTTTTTTAAATTCATTCAATAATGGGGTCCACGCGAGCTGTAATGATGACAATCGTTTTTACACGTGTGCAGTTTTTACTCTGCCCGAATGTACACACGACCTATCCTAAGACAGTCCGCGTGGACCTAGGGACGACCTTTTAAAGTTCGACGCGCCCCCAAAACTTGGAACCCAAAGCAAAAATAAAGATTTAAATTGCAAGAGGAGAGAGTTTATATTTACTTGGTCCAGAAAGATGGTCGTTTCATCCATTGTAGCTCCTAGAATCACCACTTTTATCAAAGGGTTTTTTTTTCTCCAGAGTCAATTTCCAAATCAGTAAGGGTGATAATGAGCTGACAGCTTCTATTTATAGACTTTTTGGCCTCTTTTTGTCACTTTTTTGGCCCCCCTTATCATTTTCTTTAAACCAAAAACCATTTAGAGTGATTCAGGAGTTGCGTTGGAAGGGTATGATTGGGTATTAGGACAATTGTTTGGATTTTTGGGTAAATTTTGATGGTTCGTGGAAAAATATCAGATGATCAACTTGAGCATATAGGTTAGGATTCTACCCTGACTTTTGTATCTCGTTGTCTTTATCCCTTTTCCATAAGATCGATCCCATCAGGTTGAGACACGGAACCATCATTGCTTCTTTATAAGTGTCGCGAGTTGGTGGTAGATATTACTGGAACATGGATGCCCTAGGTAGATCTTGGTTGCATTATGGTGTCCATGTTGTCTCTAATCACTGTAGGCTCTGGAGTCCTTGTTGTTTTCCTGATTACGAGTTTGAGCCTCATTTGCATGATTCCTTTTCACTCTTGACCTCACCCTCGAGACTCCCAAAAGACATAATGGGTCTTCTTTTAAGCCCTTTTCAGACCCTATAAACATGAAAAGCTTGTCGAGCGATCTTGTGGCCTTTCACACTCGTTAAACTGAAATTTGAAGTCATGTCTGTCCGACGATAGTTTACCCCTTTTTTCAGTTTGGATTGTCAACTGTACGAACAAAGGTATACTCTAAGGAACTTCATTTCTTTAGAAGAGTACTCTCAGGTATCATTTTAACCCTTTTTCGAGCCTGAGGGACTAAATTTACGAAAAAAGAACCCCCACGGAGCCCATAGTTATGCTCTTTTCAGACTCCCTAAAATTGAAAAGATCGTCGAGTGACCTTATTCTATCACACTCATTAAACAGTTCCAGAAGAACATTCCTGACAGATTCCATAGTTAAGATTTTTTCAAACTCCTTAAAAATGAAAAAATGGTCGAGTGATATTGTCTTTATCACACTTGTTAAAATGGTTTTGAATAGACATCTTGTCGGTGCTAGTTTACCCCTTTTTCAAACTGACTAGACTACCTTCGAAAAAGGTACCCCAATGGAGTCTCCTTTTACTTTTTTTTTCAGACTCTCTAAATATGAAAACCCGTCGAGCTTACCTTCTCTGGGATCGTTAAACTTACATCGAAGGACGTGACCATTGTGTGTTTTGTTAATCACGTTTTCATACCTGCGTCTTTGGTCTAATGTCGGCTCCATGTTGCTCTCAACTGAACCATCTGAAGCATACCTTATACGCAAGACCCGTATCACTTTGCCTCTGTGTCTTGACACCTTTGGCCCCTGGAGGATTTTTCCCAAGTGTCATTGCTCTAAACATCATTCTTGTCCTTGCACCTTGAAATTGTATGTTTGTAACACTTTTTCCTCCATTGTAATGTAACATTCTTTTATTCTTTTTCCAAAATCATTGAAAAAGACAAAAAAATCAAATATACCCAAAAAAGAGGAAGGGAAAAGTATTTTCTTTATTGGCAGCACAATAAGTTGCCCTTGGATAAAGCACATTTGTCCATTTGTTCGTCAAAGTCTAGGATTTAATATGACCTTAGGAAGCTGTTCTCACTACATAGATTTGTGTCCTCCTCCATTTGGTTATTCTTCCAAACATATGGAGAGTTTGTGTTGCCTCCTGCCTCGTAAACTTATGTTAATGCCATGCTTCCTGAGTCTCATCATTTGTCGTGCTGTTGTCCAAGGGAATTTTTTACCAAGCCTAAGTCAGCCCCTCTACAGTTTGTCTCTTTCCCTCATACCCGACCATCCTGAATGTCCAATCAAGTATTTGTTTGAAATCAATGAAGCCTTCAATCTGATCATCAAGATTCTCTAGTCCATGACCGACGAGCCGTCGAAGATCTCTAGGTAGTGAATTTGTACACTCATATTACACTCCTAGCCAAGTTTTGAAGATTTTGAAGTTGTTGCTCGAGCTCTGAAGACCTCATCTCTAGCCATCAGGCCTTATCAACTTCTAAGAAGATGGATACTCTACATGTATAACTTTTTGATTTCGAGATGTAGCTATGTTGTTTATTATTCGCGGTTACACTTTATATAGTTATATGACATGGATCTACAATGTATTTGATTGGTAGCCATGATTTCATTTTAACCCAAGCATGGGTATGCCCACCTCGGTGAGACAATTATTATTTTTGCAGACGGTGCCTCCCGATTTCTGATCCCTGGGCTCACTTGTTCGGCACATCAGTAAAGATTGTTAATGTATTTCAGCCATTAGATGCTCTTCTGACCTCACACATTAGGGGGCATCTATTATAACCCTAATTTTCACCAGACATGCTTACTTGGCATCAAGCCATCTCAGATTCCTTCTTTTCCAAAGCACTGTTGAATAACTCTTCTTAAAAACCTCTTTTATAAAGTCCCACATGCCCTGCTCCATTACTGCATGTGTGTACATGCTAGCTGACCCAAAACAGCCCGTGTGTACCTACAAAAGCATGAAAAAAGGAAAGTTGTTGAGGGAACACACAGCTTTGGGTGAGTTAACTAAACCTTCCGACCATGCATGGCCAAGGGTTCGACCAAATACCTAGCTTCTTCTAGCCTATAAAAGAAGGGTTAGGGGTCCCATTTGGAGGAGGAGAATCATAGTAAAGAAACTATACCCTATTGCGCATTCCCTTTGTCCCAACCCTTTATCCATCCTTGTGCAAAGATAAATATAGAGCAAAGAAGTTGGAGGACAGTTGAAGAGGATCCAAGGACCAGGTTCATGGAGCAACGGTCGGCTTTGTCATTGTAAGTTGATTTGTTGAAGTTAATAATAAAGAAATACTTTTCCCGTCCCACCATATGATATTTTCATGGTTTATGGCATACTTGTTTATTGAATCTCTAACCCATTAATCTATATATCAAATGCATGTGGAGTTTGTTATTTGTCTTTTGTGAATGCAGGCCATCCTTT
>SNQJ01S0301445.1:0-10325 GCA_010110895.2 Picea sitchensis
AGCCCATTCCAATATTTTGTGATAATACAAGTGCCATCAATATCTCAAAAAACCCGATGATGCACTCCAAGACGAAGCACATTCCAATCAAGTAACTTGATATAACATTTGAAGAAAAAGGATTATAATTACGCTATTACTAATTCACCCGCCCTCTCAATAATCCAACACTTCTAATGTCAGAAATGCAGTGAGTGGAAATAAAAACCCCCAGGCGCATGAAGGTGACCATCTATGCATAAATATGGTCAAGTCTCATATTAATGTAGCCACTCAATCTCACGATTACAGTTCTTCACAGGCTATTCCAGGTCTAGAGTCTCACCCTCCTCCGGAAACGCCTTTGCAAATCGAAAAGACAGAGCCTTTGCCTCGTGTTCCGAAAAGGAGTACTAAAACGCTCTACCCACAACCCTAATGCTAGAGTTTCCCAAAAGTACTCTATTATCGAAGATCTGGGTCAAACCCCTTATGGGATGTCAACTTTGAAGGTACTCTAGACATGTCCTTCATAGAGTAATGCCTTGTTATCTACGTTAGGAGCTCTAGACTCATGTGGCTCTAAGGTTATCAAGTTTTACATCATGGATGTGAAGCCTTCCTTGCCTTACCGTGTGGCCTTTCAAATCCATGTGGATTACTCAAAGTATACCATCAAATGTATTGTGATTGATGAAGGCGTTGCAATGTGTGTGATGTCTCTAACCTGTTGGAAAGTCATTGGCTCTCCAACCCTCTCTCAATCTCTGACTATGTTGATTGCATTTGATGTTCATTCTTCCTACCTTTTCGATCCATTTAGGTGGAAATACAATGGAGGTGGATCTTGAGGTGGTTGATCCACCCCTTGATTATAACTTATTACTAGGGCATAACTGGACTTATGCTATGACTGCAGTCATATCATCCATTTTTCGTACTTTATATTTTCCTCACGAAGGGAAAATCATGATGATTGATCAGTTGTCCTTTGTGCATGCTAGTCTCAATGCATCAGTTGGACCTTTGATCCTCGTGATTGAAAATTCTCAGTCGGAAACTGAGGATATTTGTTTCGGAATGTATTCCTCTCTTATGGGTACCTTTGATTTTGTGGCACCAATCCATCATATCTATGCCATGTCCAGTAGGTCGTCTTCGACAATGAGGTATGTTCCTTTCTTCACTTCATGTTTTAACGATCCTTGGACCCTACCTTCCTCGACCATGTCTTGTGAAGGTCAATCACATATTGGAATGGAAATGCCACTGTTGGCAGTAGAGATAGCATATCAGGTTGTTCTTGACTCTTCTATTGACCCAGATCTTGTCTCCTCGTAGACGGACGAGGACGATCTTGTTCTCAAGCCCGTATCGGCCACTTCATTGTCTTGCTCACATGATTACCTCGATGATACTTTACCTTCAGATGAAGCAATATTAGAGGCCATAAATGGTTCTAATAGGCCATGGGATGATATGAATCATCGATCTTACTTCCTCCTAGAGCTTGTTAGGATCGAACAGGACAATTTTAGATCCACCTTGAGTGAGATATTCGGTCATGATATGGTTCCACTAGATACACACAGCATTTATGTCAAAGGGAACATGGCGAGTATTTATCCTACCGTCACGATCGACATCTCTCGCATTCCTAGTAAAATTGAAAATGTATATATTGGTGTGGATTGTTCGCCTGAAGAAGTTCATATCTACACCGATCTCTTCAAATATTTTTGTGATGTATTAGCTTGGTCATATGAAGAGATTCCAGGAATCGACCCGCGCATTGTCGAACATGAGATCAAAACCTACCCGGATGCTAAACCTGTTCGAAAATGACTTAGAGTTATTAATCCTAGGAAGGCCCCTGTTATTAAGGCAGAGGTGGAGAAACTGCTTAATGTTGGTTTTATCTACCTAGTTCCCTTGACTGAATGGGTATCGAATTATGTTCCCGTGAATAAGAAACAAGGAACCATCTATGTGTGTATGGATTTTTGAGACTTGAATAAGGCCTATCCTAAAGACAACTTCCCAACACCTTTCATTGATCATATTCTCGATGAGTGTGCAGGAAGCGAGGTTTTATCTTTTATGGGTGGATTTTCATTAGACAATCAAATTCAGATCAAGCCGAAGGATCAACATAAGATGGAATTTATTTGTCCTTGGGGTACTTTTGCATACCGTAAAATGTCTTTCGGCCTTAAAAACATTGGACCAACCTTCCAGTGAGCCATGACCTTCACTTTCCATGATATCAAGAATATATTCGAAGCTTACCTCGATGATATCGTTACTCACTCTCGCAAGAGAGTGGATCACTCTACCCACCTTCAACTAGTTTTTTAGAGATGCCATTATTAGGTCAGATCATTTTTTAGGATTCTTAGTTTCTGAGACTAGGATCATGATGGATCCTTTGAAGGTTGAGGAAATACTTTGATTGCCTTCCCCACACAACATTCGTCAGCTTCAAGGTTTACAGGGTAAAACTAACTTCTTATGTCGGTTTATAGTAAATGATTCCAATATTACTAAGGGTTTCATGCGTCTCTTGAAGAAGGACACTTTGTTTATATGGGATGAGTGAGCCTAGGAATCCTTTGATTCTCTTAAGAAAGCCTTGGTATCGACGCCTATGTTGAAGCCTCCAGACTACAGTAAAGATTACTTGTTTATATCACCGCGTCCGAAGGGATGGTTGGTATGTTTTTGGTTTAGGAGAAATATGAGCTCCATGAGCATGTCGTCTACTACCTTATTCTAAACTTACTCGACCCTTAACTCAAGTACTCTCATGTTGAGAAGCTAGCCTTGGTTGTCGTACACGTGGTTCAAAGATTGTGGCACCATATATTGCTTTGAAAAACTATCGTAGGTGTTGATTTCAACCCATTTCAATATGTCCTTACTAGGCATATCATAGGGGGGGTGGGGGGAATACAATAAATGTATTGTCATTTTGCAAGAGTTTGACCTCAATTTTGCTTCGATGAAATCCAAGAAATCGTTAGTTTTTTCTGAGTTAATATCGGACTTCCCTCGACTAGATGAGGATGTCATTCATGTCAATTCATTCATGGATGAACATATTTTCCTTATATTTTCATCGGACCCCTCGTATGGAGACATTTTGATCTATATTCAAACCTTGAACTTCTCTCAGCACATTTCAAGAGATGATAGACGGCGTATATTGTATCAAGCTAAAAACTACCTTATCATCAGTGACACTTTGTACCACTGAGGCGTAGATAATATCTTGCGTCGTTTCTTGATTTATGAGGAGGTTGATTCCATTCTTAATGATTGTCATAGTGGGGCTTTTGGTGGTCATCTATCTGGGCTTGCGACAACCCAAAAATATTACGAGTTGGTTATTTTTAGCCATCTATTTTTAAAGTGTGCGTTGAAGCAGTCAAAAAGTGTCACCCATGCCAGGTGTTCTCTCGGAAAATGTGCTCACATATAGCCCCTCTTCACCCAATCATAACCATCGGTCCATTCACCAAGTGGGAGGTGGATTTTGTGGACTGCAACCCAGCTTCAATTGGGGGGAATCAACATATCAACATGGTTGTAGACTACTTTACTAAATGGGCAGAGGCCATGCCTACAATAAAATCTTATGGTAATACTACAACACTTTTAGTGTTCAATCAAATTATAGACCGGTTCGGAATCCCAAGGGATATTGTCATTGATCACGATAGTCACTTTCAGAATGAAATGATGAAAGAGTTAGCATCAAAACTGGGGTTTAAACAAGGTAATTCATCCCCTTACTATCCCTAGGAAAATGGACAAGTAGAGGCTATGAACAAATATCTCATGACCATTTTGTAAAAAAATATCAGACAGAGCAAATTTGACTGGCATATAATGCTTTACCCTACACTTTGGGCATACCAAACCTCGTTTAAGACTTCCAGTGGTTTTTCTCCTTTTCAGTTAGTACACGGTGTGGAGTCGATCCTCCCTATTGAATGTGAGATCCTTTCCCTTAGACTGGCAATTAATCTCCTACCTGACACTTTTGATCTCAAAGAACGTCTCGTACACGTCAAGAGCTTAGATGAGCAGCGTCGAGATGCCTCTATGACTATCGAAGAGAATACACTACGTGTTAAGGTCCAATATGATAAGTCTATTTATCCTCAGTAGTACATTGAGGGTGACTTGGTCCTCTTGTATGATCAAGCCAAAGAATCTTTGGGGGAAGGCAAGTTCAACCCCATGTGGCACGGTCCTTATATCGTGCGATGTGTCTTAGAAAAAGGAGCCTATGAATTAGAATATTATGAAGGGAATATGTTGGCTAAGCCCCTAAATGGGATCTACTTGAAAAGATATTACGCTTGAGCCCCAAGCTTGGGCGTAACTCTTTGTATACTAGTGTATCTTAGTGTATATATATTTTCCTTTGTGTCATCAACTTGCTTATCAAGTTTTTCCTCGGTTGGTAGATGTCAATGGAGTCTTCAATTTACTTGGGATTCACGAACGATGTCAGTCTTCATACACGGAACTTGGCTTCCACCGCTTGGGTTGTTTACTCACCCGAGGGTCAACTGGTGTCTTCAGGTGGCGTTTGTCTAGGGACATCAACGAATAATGTGGTTGAATATAGCGTCGTTATAGAGATTTTACGTGACACCATTTTACATGGTGTTCGTTCCTTATAAGTTTTCCCAGACTCCTAGTTAGTAGTATGTCAATTGAACAGCATTTATCGTGTACGAGACCCTACTCTACTCCGACGATTCCTACAGGTAAGAATTTTGGAATGACATTTTTATTTTATTACCTATAATCACATACCTAGAAGTTCTAATTATGTATCTGATGCATATGCTAATTATGTTTTATATTGGCATTTGTCACATAACTAAAGTAAATAAAGCGTGGTCATCAATGTACACATTGTAATATATAAGTAAATCCGAAGACCAATGTTTTTTATATTTCATCTCTCCAAAGATATGGTGTCATAGTACAAAATAGGGCTTACACCCTTAAAATACATATATGGTCGGCCAATACAATAACCATGGCATCTACGAATGTGGTGCTGGATGTGTATCATGATAGCACACTACGGTGTTTGCGAGACGTCGGAAGAGTCGCACCCACGCACGGGGCACACCCACCACCCGTCGTTGCATAGTCTCTGGCAGATCCTCTACCTGAACCACAGGAATCATGTGCATCAAACGAGACATGTTCCCCTCACATTTTGAAGCACTCTATCCACATCTCCTCCCATTGGCTCATCTCCCCAATTCCTCCGGCGATGTCATGGGAATCCTTCTGGTCATCTCAGACCCACATCTGTGAAACAAAGTAATTGTCAATACTAGACACCATCCAAAAATATTTGCTTTTTTTATTCTCTTTGAAAAACACGAAAAAAAAATGAAATGTATAAAAATATCTTTACTTATAGGCGGAGCCTGGTGGCAATGGCATGTTTGGATCTACTATGTAGTTGATCCCTGCATAAGGGTAGTTGTCTAGGGCTATCACCTGTCGACACCACCAAAAGAAGAACTCGTAATTATAGGGGGCTGGCACCCTACCTTCTCCCAACCACCTCATCACCTCGATCCACCATGAAATGGATATATCACATGATCTACGTGGAACAATCTCGACTCTAGGGCTCAATAATGGAACCTAATCAAAGAAAAAACTACACAAGATAGATGTGAACCCGAATTTCCTCTTCCTACCTTGTTTGTAGTCTATCAATTGGCTCTTCATATTAGCCAGTAGTGAGGTGCACCAATCGTAAATTGTGGGTCGTAAGCACTCCAATGAATAGAACATTAGTGGCCTCGATGCCTAGTGCAACGAGGTCAGCCCCATGATTTGTGTAAGCATGAGAACGACGATCTTCAAACTCATGTTTTTTATCACCCTAATGAGGAGTTGGATCCCTACCTTTTATGTACCTACAACACAGTGAGTGGTGATGCAGTCATCTATGTTCATGCCACTCCCAGCTCCCCGGGCTTTGAGGTTCACCACCTCACCCTGACGAGACAATCTTATAAGGAAATAGATATTCTCAACTTCAATTCTCAATGGTTTCCCATTGAGGTTGAAAGCATATGTATGCACATCCCAAAAGTTCACCAGCATTTGGAGTAGCCTCACTTGAGCCCTCATTCCTTTGAGAGGCCAAAACTTATAAATACCACATATTTTTAGCACTAATTGGTCCCCTGGATCTCTTTCCACTAAACCAACAACTTCCCCATGCTCTCTTTCTCTCCATTCAAGTACCATCCTGCAAGAATAAATTCATTTTTTGAGTCAAAACCTTTTAAAAAACCAATTTGAAGAATTGTATGCAGGTTGTTGTGGTAATAGTCTCATGTAGGGTTGCATATATACAGGAAGGATTTGCCTTTCACACATACATGCCTCCATATATGCGACCCGATGAACTACAGCCCACATACACCCTAATTCCTAAGTTCCACCTTAAAAAGCTAAAAAAAATTGGGACTAATTTGAAATTCTAAACCACTAGAAATGAAGAGGAGGGAAAGAGTACTTACTTGGTCCAAATGGTTGTCAATTCCTTCACTCGTATCTCCCGCAATCGACACTTGAATATTGTGGGCAAATTGGTCCAAAATGCACTATTTGGGTTAAAATGTGAAATGGTATGGTAAAATTGGTTATTTTTACTATTAATAGAAAAAAATTACCCACTTTACATGGTTTTTGCTAATGTTTTGGCCTAGTGGACTAGTAGTGCAGTGGAAGGAGTTAATTTTGGTGGTTTTGTCCAAGAATTTTTGCGGTTTCTAGTGTCATTTCACCCATTCATGACTTTGACAGGTATTTTCTTTGACCAACATATAGCATAGGTCATCACTCCATCTTGAATTTTTGCATTATACTATGACTGTGATCCACATGCCTTAGGTACAAACCCATTTATTAATGACACAGAACCTCCTTACTTATACTAGAAGTGTCGTTATTGAATGGTAGAGACTTACCAAACATGGGTACCCTAGGTAGAACCTATGTGTCATATGGTGCCCATGCAAAGATTATTCCATAAAGACTGAGAGTCCCTTATAGTTCCCATATGACTTTGCATTCGAGCCTCATATTCTTACTCATAAGCATGCTGACCTATACCTATGGGACTCCCATCGAGTCTTGTTTAAGCAATTTTTTACTCTCTCAAAAAGAGAAAATATTTTTGAGTGAACTTGTCTCTTTCACACTCGTAAATTGGATCTGAAAGGGCATCTATTTGGTGTAAGTTTAACCCTTTTTCAAACCAAGTAGATTAATTTTGAAAAAGCAATACTCTAGTCACTAGTGGCTAGAAGATTTCTCTTGGGTATCACTTTATACATTTTCGGGCCTAGGGGACTAAATTCACAAAAAAGGAAATTCTTTGGAGTTAAGTTGTAATTGCATCTCATTCTCTTGCTTGAAGTATTGAGCCTATTGTCGGTTCCCTCTTTCACGTTATAATCCTATTACCTCAACAATTTGCATAACCATCCAAATAGATCCGTGTTTATATCCTTTACAACTTGACACCTTGTACCTTAGGAGCAAACATTCCCCTGAGTGTCCATGTCCTACATTGAGCATAGATACGTTCCACTGTTGGAACTAGTTGCTTACTCGCGACACTCGTCTCCCTTACTCTCCTTGGATCCTTTTCTTTGCTCTTGTTTTTGGTCTTTAACCCTAGGGTTAGTCCCCAACTTTTTCTTGAGCATAATGCTAATAATATAATAGCTTAAAACTTAACCTTCACATTACTAATAAACTTAATATTTTTAGTTAGACTAAGACCTTATCACTAGCATAAAAAAGAAATGTTTAAATATTCATTGCCAACACTCATAACTCTAATACTAATAAATACCAACTTTAATAATTCATTAACTCCCAATAACATTATTAATAATACTAGCCCTTTTTTAGCACTAATCTTAGTAATTATAGGGTTTATAATTAATAACCCTTGGATTATAATACTAATAATACTAACTTAAATTTATTAATATAACCAACTTTTTAGTAATTTTATTAATAATCTTGCACCTTTATTAATACTAAAAACTTAATAATTCCAAAGCTTTATTTTATTAAATAAACAATTTTAGGGTTTAAGCCGACTTCGTAGCTTTCTCCATCCAAACAAAACTTAATAATTCCAAAAAATTTATTTTATTAAATAACCAATTTTAGGGTTTAAGCCGACTTCTTAGCTTTCTCCCCCCAAACAAGATGGTATGTATCGTTGCTCTCCTCAACCTTTATCCTTGTCTTTACGTCCTGAAGATGGATCCTGATCTGGATATGAAACGTCGTAAGACAATCACAAACACTGTGGATTATCCGATAAATTCTGAAAAGTAAATTTTGCATAAACTCAATCCACTTTGCATGTATTTGATTCAATTTTTCTTGTCTGGTTATGAATTGTAAAGCTTGGTTGTCATTGTACAAGAAAAATTCCTTTGGAACAAGGTAGTGCCTCAATTTCTTCAAGGATTGAATTATAGCATAAAATTCTTTATCATATGGAGTACTTTCTCTTAGTTTCATTCAGCTTCTCACTGAAATATGCAACTGGTCTATTATCCTGGATCAAGACTGCTCCAATTGCAACTCCACTTGCATCACATCTCACTTGAAATATCTTTCAAAAATATGGCAAGACCAAAATTGGTTGTTCTGTTATCTTCTCCTTCAATACAATGAAGCTCCTCTCGGCCTCCTCTGTCCATTTAAAATAATTTTGCCTCTTCTTCACTATATCCATCATTGGTGCACAAATTCCACTCAAATTTCTAATGAACTTCTTATAGAAACATGTTAATCCATGGAAGCTTCTCACTTCAAACATACTCCTTGGTGATGGCCATTCTTTGATTGCTTTCACCTTCTCTGAATCCCTCTTCAATTCATTTGAAGCTATTGTTGGGCCCATAATATGGTTTGTATAATGATGTTGATTGGATCCTTTTTTACCAAATGTGTATATGTATTTTCCTGTTTTGAAGATTTTTTGTGTTAAAACACCATGATTCATACCAAGTATGCATGATTCATGTTTTATGATGGTTTTGAGTGTAATTCAACCTGTTTTAATGATTTCAAGAAACTAATTTGCATTTTGTGTGTCATGAGGAAAAATCGCAGCTCGTTTTTGTATCGGGCACTCTGTCTGGTACTCCATCTAGCACTTTGTCTAGTACTCCATCCGGCACTCCATCCTTCACTAAAACCATGGGAGATTTGGTGGTTATCATATCGGCAGCCAACGATGGGCGAATCAGAGACATGGATTTTTCTTGTGCTCGTGGCCTCCAGCTACTGAGCTTCTGACAACTCGATTTGGGTTGTTATGCTAGGCGATTATTGGCTCGCCTTGTTTCTAGAAGCCACCGGCAATTAGGACGCATTGAATGTGATTTGTTATTTTTAGAGAAGGTCGACCCTTCCAGTGGTCGACCTCTCAGCTTGTAAATCTATAAATTCCACCTCAGTGGTCAGACAGATAGTGTTAGAGAGAAAAAGATAGTTCATCTTTGTTTTGTTATTTTCAGACACATTTTGCTAAGACTGTGTAAGACTGCATTTCTTATTTTAATGTTGAATTTGTGTTTGTGATCTCGTGGTTTGTCTTTGAAGAGTAGCCACGACTTGTTGGGGGGCCCACCAACAGTCTAGGTGAATATATAATTAGTTTGCTTGTGAATTGAATAGTGTAGTCATCATTTTATTTATTTCATGTACATGAGTTTTCATTATGCTTCTTTACTGTATAAATTGTTGCTTATAATTTAATTGTTTTAGTTCAGTTTTCCAGGTTATTGTGGAGGCTAGTGTTAATATGCAATGACTTTTTAATTAGTAGGAACTAGCTTGCAATCTTAGATAATAACCCTTGTGTGTAATTAGATGATAGTTAGATTTTCTATATGCTGAAATAGAATTTAAAACAAAGTTAAAACGGGGTATTTAGTTCATGATTTCTTTGGCAAGGTTTCGGTGGATGGATAGTTGTTAGTTTTAGTTTTCATTTTGGGTTTTTTTATCTAATTGTTGTTTAGTTTTGCTTATCTAGTTGTTACTTAGTTTTCTCATCTAATTTCTTGTCATGTGCTGAAACAGAAAATAGGATTTAATTTATATTTTATAAGCATTTCCTCTTTCGCAATTTGAACTGTTAAAATAGGATTAGTTTACTTTACTTTATGCAATTTCCTTTTCTAGATCTAGTTTGCAATTTTAATTCGAAGTTGATTATTAAGTTTAGTTTTCAGTTATGAATCTAAGTAGTA
>SNQJ01S0301447.1:0-10325 GCA_010110895.2 Picea sitchensis
AGGTGACCCAAAGGAGTGAAAGAAACTCAAAGGATTGGCTCAGTGCAGAGGTTCAACAGATTATAATGTGTGCAAATGACAAAGCGTCGTGTTCAAGGGCGACTCTAAGAATTACTTGGTAATGTTCTCAAGAGACTGCTTGGCTTACTTCTTTCAAAATTTCCCCCATCCAGATAGACGAGTACCTCTTTTTGATTTAATGAGCTTGAGGAGGATAACACTTGCTCAATATAACTCACCTTCAGTAAGTTCCTCTTTCTTTGTTTAACGAACCGGAAGAAGTAAGGGTTCGGTCCCGTATGGGCCTGTCGATGTTTGTTTTAATGAGTCCAAAGACAGAAAACTCAAAGGTTTTTCATGATTATAGAGTCTGGAAGAACACTTAAAAGAGAACTCTCTTAGTTCCTTTTTCATACAGTTAGTCTTACGAGTCTGAAAAAGAGATAAACTACTACTCGAAAGACGCCCTTTCGAACCTTTTAACGAGCATGAAAGGAAGCAAGATCACTCGACAATATTTTCACATTTAGAGAGTCTGAAAAGAGTTTAAAGATGACTCTAGGGGGTTCCTTTTTCATGTGTCCATACGGGTCCAAAAAAGAGATAAAAGTCTACCCAGTGCGTTCTCATGTTTTCGAGCTTGAAAATGAGCTAAGACTATGCTCATGGATGGGACAAGGTAAACAAACGATCAGAACTGCTTGGAAACCCGTGGTGTCAAAACTGCAATCCAGTGGTTTAGTGAAGCCATTATATTATTAGAGAAACCCATAAATAACTATACCTTATAAAAAATGGAAATTTATAAATAGTAATACAAGAAAAATCTTCATTTACCATTTCATTTTGCACAAGGATTTGTAGCAGTGGAGATTCTCATCTTGGAGGTGGATCTTGTTTCGCTTGATACCGGAACTACGGTTGACCATTTCTCTTGCCGTTTGGACCAGGGAGATATTCATCTTCCCTTCTTTCAATTACATGGTTTAATATTCATTTTCATAGCAGTATTTAATTTAAAAAATGAAGCCCTAAGTTGCCCCAAAAAAGATCAAATCAGCCTCTATTAAAAATGATGGGAATAAGACATTCTTTTTGCAAAAACATTTTAGAAGGTGTTAGCCAAGATGCCAACGCCTTGACGCTTAAGTAGATGCGTCGTTTTTGTCAAAGAAGTCATAACAATCCGCACATATGCCCACGCAGCGATCATCTTAATTTAAAAAATGTTTTATTGTTGTGTGATGAATATAGAATGGAAAAGAGAGGGCGTGATGATTATAAAAGAGGGCACGGTATTTTGAACAATGTGGGCATTAGATTTCATGTTTTTAAATTTCTTAAGAAATTGTCGAAATTGCCGAAATATTGAAATAATGAAATTCTTTATTTCTTTTGTTTGTAGGTGGTTTCGGTGACCATGATCAAGTGGAAAGAACGAGAGCATGAGATCGATGACTTGGTTGCCTTGCGGAGTCCTCGCACACGGACCGCGTTGAGAGCTTGTGGCTTACCGAAATTTTTCAAATTGCAAAAAATGAAGAAGGAGATTTTATTGCTTGAGCACATGATCAGCTTGTGGGATGTCGTGGAGCAAGGGTTCCGGATCGGAACACAGCTTCTAACCATCGAGTTGGAAGATGTATATTTCTTGACTGGCCTCTCGAAAAGAGGGGTCCCTATATCTTTTTCCATGCAGAGGGAACTTCCTGAGAAAGTGGATGTGTATATGGCACGTCATTGTGTCCCAGGAGCAAGACTGGTGGGGGGTAGAATTCCTATCAAGGATATCCGAGAGTTACCCCTCTGGTCCATTTTGTTTGCCATCACGAGCATGACGGGAAGCACTAGCACACATCTGGCATCGAGATCACAGGTAGCTTATGGTGTACAGTGTTTGGAGCCAACACTATTTAACTGAAGCGCAGGGTTCCTTCGGAATGTGAAGGAACAAGTTTTGTGGTGTAGGATGGGGCAGAAACAGTTCAGATACAGATCTTTCTTGGTCTCATTTTTCTTAGAGCGCATCCCCCAGATGCATCCTCAGATAGCACTGGCAGTGCGACCAATGAAAGAACCACGAATGGAGAGGTGGACTAGTCTGTCTCCAAGGCTAGTAGCGGAGTCAGAGTTCCATTTCACCGGTGACTTCTTCGCTTGGTTGAGACAGAAGTATCTCTGGATAGAAGACTTCCCGTATGCTGAGGTAGATTTCCGTGGGAGAATGGATTTGATTCTACCCGTGGGGGAATATTGGGATGTGTCAGGTAAGAGACTGAGCAACACCTTGTCCAGTTTTTGTTTTTTATAAGTTTTTAATGTATATATACTTTTTTGGGTATGTAGAAGATTTTTTAAAATATGTATTGTTTTCAACATGCAGACAAGGGAGTAGTGTGCCCAGTTGAGATACTGATACCAAGACGTCGTGGGGGTGCTCCAGTTGCAGCAGATCCGAGGGCACCAATGATAGGTCTCTGGGAGGTTGAAAGAAACCTTCAAGGCCTCACGAAGTGAATTCCTCCTCTAAGGAAGGGAGAAGTGCCTTTACATCTGCAAAGGCACACTGTGGGAGTGCCAGAGAATGTTAATTCTCTACTGAGACGCGTAGTGCGTGCAGTGATATGTTACTCTCAGCACAATGTAGTGCAGGGAGATTAGAGTCTCTCTGGTGATCTTATTTTGTATGACTTGTCAGACGATGTTGTGTGGGTGTAAAGACCCAACATTATGCTCTTCTAAATACTTTTTGGATGTAACCAAAACATTTCAGTCACGCTATGTATATATATACAGTTCCAATTTTTTACAATGCCAAATGATTTTTACATGATGATGCCTTTAATGTGATGTGTTTTAATTTACATGTGATGTACAATTTTGCTTTCCTTTATGAAATCTTATATATGGGCGAGATACCGATCCATGATGTAATTAGCTAACGAATCTGAAACATTGTTGAGTTCTCTTGGAATATGTCTGTATTCAATGTAATCAAACATTCGTTCGAGACGGTGAACTTGTAGATGGAGACGTAGCAGGATAGGATTACGAATAACATAGATTCGATTGAGTTGACAGACCATGAGTTGGGATTCTAAGTAAACAATGATACGAGAGATACCTAGGGAGGAGGCTTGGGTCAAGAGTCTGATGACAACATGATATTCTGCCATGTTATTAGTCGTTGGTCCTAAGAAAATACCTCCTGAAGTCACCACCTCGTCAAATTGGTAAATGACCCATGCTGCCGAAGCAATGTTCCGGGTGTGTCGACTAGCGCCATCCACAAACCTGACAAAGATAGGAAAGGAAGATGTCATCTGTGCATGAAAACACAAGGCACGGTATGAGTGGCAAAGGTAAATACTTGAGCATGCGAAAGAAACAGACACACCAAACTAAAATACAATAATATACAAAGTACACGTGCTAGGTGATCTAGGAATAGTACTTTTTAAGGTAGAGCCCATTCCGGGGCTCTCCCAGGGAGGTTCCATCGTAATCGACTAACTCGTAGGCGCCTCTGTGTAGAACACATTTCACAATGTAAGGACCATGCCACAGAGGTTCTAACTTACCTGTCCCCAATTTGTCATGAGCCTGGTCATAGACGAGGACTAAGTCTCCTTCTGCAAAAGTCCAAGGATGGACAGATTTGTCGTATTGATTTTTTATACGTTTATGATGTGCTTCATTAACGAGAGTGACATCGTGACATGTTTCATCCAGTTTGGATAGATGTAAGAAACATTCTTCTTCGGCAGAAGTATGGGGTAGGAGTTCTACTTTAAGTTTCAAAGATGGAATCTCACACTCGATTGGTAAAACGGCTTCGATGCCATACACCAACTGGAAAGGAGTAAATCTAGTTGCGGTTTTCACGGAAGTATGGTAAGCCCAGAGAGCGGAGAAAAGTTGTAGATGCCATGATGTCTTTTTTCCCCTACCATGCATTGAATCATGGTTTTGAGGACCTTGTTGATGGCCTCAACTTGTCCGTTGGCCTGAGGATAGTATGGGGATGAGTTTTCATGGCGAAAACCCAACTTGGCATGTAATTTTCTCATCATCTAGTTCTTAAAGTGTGCACCGTGATCGGTGACAATGGAACGTGGTACAAAAAAACGAGTTATGATGTGGTTAAAAAGAAACAGAGTTGTGGTACGACCATCGTTCAGAAAGGTAGGCATAGCCTCAGCCCATTTGCTAAAGTAGTCGACGGCGACGATTATATAATTGTGCCCCCCAGCTGAGGTAGGCTTACATTGCATGAAATCAATGCCCCACTTGGTGAAGGGGCCGATGGTGATAATGGGGTGCAGCGTAGTAGGGTGGGTTCATGCCTTGTTGTTGAAAACTTGGCAAGGTGGGCACTTTTTGACTGCCTCGATGCAATCTTTGAAAATCGAGGGCCAAAAATAGTCGGCATGTAGGATTTTTTGGGCTGTGGCCATCCCAAAAAGGTGACTGCCATAGGTGCCAAGGTGACATTCATTCAGAATGCATTCGGCCTTCGCATGAATCAAACATTGTCAAAGGATAGTGTCAATACTACGTCGATACAAGGTGTTGTCGACGATAAGATAACGACGAGAATGGTGGCGAATACATCGACACTCTTTGCAGGAAATGTTAGGCTGAAAGCGTTGGGTTTGGAGGTAAAGGAGGATGTCTCTATACCAAGGATCAGAGGTGTTGATGAGGAAGAGAGTTTCATCAGGGAGAGAATCTCTAGGTTCGATATCTTCATCAATATGGGGGAGATCGCAGATAAGCTCCGCAAACACCAAGGACTTCTTGGCTTTGGACTTCGTAAATTCAAGATCAAATGCCTGAAGGATGACGATCCATTTAGAGTATTTTCCCACGAGCACTTGATGTGTCAAGACGTGGTACATGGGGTTGGAGTCTGCAATCACTGTGGTGGTGCATAGTAAGATGTAATGGAAAAATCTTTGGACAACGATAACGACTACTAGAGCTAGTTTCTCTACATGTGAATATCAAAGTTCGGGTCCAGATAGACTCTTGCTCAGGTAATAGATCACATATTCCTCACCGTTGGGGTCCTCTTGAACTAACACCATTGTAATAGTGGAAGTGGAGGCAGCTAAGTAAAGGATGTAGTCCTTTGTATACTCTGGAGGATGTAACAAAGGTGCATGGGTCAGGGCATGCTTGAGAGCATCAAATGACCGTTGAGCTATGTCATCCCAGATGAAAGGGGTGTTTTTCTGCATTAACCGCATGAATCCTTTAGTTATCTCAGCGTAGTTACAAATGAAACAGTGAAGGAAGTTTGCTTTTCCTTGCAAACTTTGGAGTTGGGTTAAATTAGTAGGTGGGGGTAAGGCCAGAATAGCCTTAATATTTAAAGGATCCACCCTAATCTCATCTTTAGAGACAATAAAACTCAGGAGTTGACCAGATTCGACAGCAAAAATGCACTTATGTGGGTTCAAGTAGATACGGTAGAACCAACATCGAAGAAAAATAGCCCGTAAGTGATCAATGTGATCGGATCGATTGGATGAGGGGGCAGGTAAGTCATCGAGGTAAGGTTTTGCGATATTCTTGATATCGTGGAAAGCGTATGACATGACCCGCTGGAAAGTAGCACCAGCATTTTTGAGACCGAAAGGTAGCTTTCGATAGGCAAAAGTTCCCCATGGGCAGATAAAGGTTGTCTTGTGTTGATCAGTAGGTAAGATTTCAATCTGGTTGTACCCAGGGAAGCCATCCATGAAAGAGAAGATTAGGCTCCCAATGCAATTATCAATGATCTGGTCGATGAAGGGCGTAGGGTAGTTGTCTTTTGGACAAGCCTTATTGAGATCCCGATAGTCAACACAAACATGGATGGTTCCCTATTTTTTGGCAATCGAAACAAGGTTGGAGAACCATTCTGTCAAACGGACAGGATAGATAAAGCTAGATTTTAAAAGTTTCTCAACTTCTACCTTTATAGCTGCGATTTTCTTGGGATGAACTGGGTGGAGTTTCTGTCGAACAAGTTTCACACCAGGGTAAGTCTTGATTTCATGCATGACGATCGAAGGGTCGATCCCTGGCATTTCCTCATAGCTCCAAGCAAATACATCGCAGAATTCTTTAAACAGAGCGGTGTAAGAGACCACTTCTTCCGGTGTGCAATTAGCACCAAGGTTAGTGTTTTCCATGACACCTTCTTTGATCGAAATATTGATAACGATCATAGTGGAGATGTTACCCATATTTGCCTCAGAAAGAGTATCTTGTGTGAGGATGGGAGATTGTGGAGCATCGATAACATCAAGAGGGAAGATAGAGTGTATGTCTTGGTGAATTTCTTCTAGAGGCGAAAGAAAAGAGGATCGATGATGGTTATCATCCCAAGGTACATCGTCAATACTAAGAATCTCCATTATAGATTCATCGGACGGGAAAATTTGGGAAATGTAATCGATTGCATACGATAGGGAATCCAACCATGAGGGCATCGAGTAGGCATCAGGTGCCAATAAATGTGGGTTGTCCGAAGAGGGAGAGGCAGATTGAATAGCTACGTATGCGACCTCGACTGGGCTAAGTGGCATAGTGTCACCGATCACATCGAATTCCATAGGACTAGGTACAATCCAAGGATCAGATGATTCCAAAGATTGATAAGGCATAGTCGAGATCATATTGACGGTGGCAATATGATGCGTGGTGGGTGGAAGTGGTGTAGGGAAGGTACCCATTAGGCTAGAATATTTCAATAAGCCAACACCAATGCTTTCATACATAACTGGGTGGTCTCCCAAAAAAGGAATGTTGTTGGTGAGAGGGACGTGAGCGTCGGGTGTACAGAAATCGAGTTGATCGATAGTGACAATTTTTCCTTGATGGAGGAATTGTACACATCGAAACACCGATGAAGCGATGACAGTCATAGCATAGAACCAACTTCTTCCAAGTAGTAGGTTGTAATCGAGGGGGGCATCGACCACCTCGACATCAACAATAATAGTTTTGTCGCCCAACTGAACTGCTAAGGATTGTAACAGTCCGTGAGGATGAAAACCTCGCCCATCGAAAGCACGTAACATCATAGGGGATTTGTTAAGGGCAGGTGATTTTAAGCCTTTCCAACAAGCTAGAGACATGACACAAGTAGAGGCTCCCTCATCCAAGATAGTTTGGTGGATTTGTTGATTGTGAACAACAACATCGATCTGGAAAGCTAGTTGGTGGGAAAGCCGAGGTTGATGATCATCCAGATTAAACGTGAGGTTATTTGATGACTCAGGATCAAAAGTGCCAATGGCAGCTAAGAGTGTTCTATGTTGGCTGGGACAGTGTTGTAGAACTTCTAAAGCGGACATAGCACACGGTGCTTGAGCCAAATCTTCAAAAATGTTGTAGTTTTGGGCAGCCCGTGAACTAGGATTAAAGGTAGACTTCCTAATAGTACTCTTAGGAGGGCGTAAAATGGAGTCAAACGAAGGCTTCTCAATCTGAAGTGGCCCGGATGGAGGGCTAGCAGACGAAGGACTGACGGAAGACGATAATGGGTTTGGCGAGGAACCGTTAGTAGTCTTCGGTTTATCAGGTTTAACCGGCGTTTCATATGTCGCAGCACGAGTGGTCAGATTAATCCTGTTAAACATGTAAATGTGGGCACTTGTCGAGGCCTCATCATGGGATTGGTTGGAACTGCCCCCTAGAGTAGGGGTTTGAGCAACCAAAGATTGCTGCTGTGGAAAAGGCTGAGTAAGCACAGTGGGTTGTGAGTTTCCCTTAAAGATCTTGGCCACTTCATCGCGATGTGGACAGTATCGAGTGTAGTGATCGTTGCCACAAATGAGACATGGGAATTTCGGTTTCCATTGTGGTTGTTTCCCGGCAGCAGGGGTTTGCGGTTGTTTTTTTGGTTGTTCGTTGTTGTTGTTTTTCTTTTGTTTATTTCTTGCTTTCTTCTTGCCCCCAGATTGTTGTGAAGGGGTCGATTGGACCACATTCACCTCAGAGAACTGAGTTTGAGGGGGGTAGAAGAGGGTGCAGTCAGACTGGGAGCAGCCGTCGAAGAGGGCCACTGGGTTGTTCCAGTCAACTGGGAAGTAGATTGGGTTTTGACGGAGCCAATGACTCCATCCATGTGTGAGGTAGACGATGGTTTGGATGGATCATTGGTGGCACAGGTAGCATTTGGTATCAACTCGTACAGAGTACCAGACTATGAATAAACCAAGTCTAAGTACTGAGCTTGAGCAATAGCCTCTTCCTCGGAGACTACACCACCCATGGAAACATCATGAGCAATCTGGGGTAACAGTGATTTGGTGAACCATTCCACTAATAATTGGTCAGGAATGACCGCTTTGATTAGCCTTTGTCATCGTCTCCATTCATGAATATGATCAGAGATATGTACGGAGGTTGTCTGACGAAGGGAGGTTAATAGTTCAGTACCTGTCTTGTATCGAATGGGTAGTTGGAAATGTGTGAGGAAGGACATGGCAAGGGAGTTGAAATCGGGAAAAGAAGCGCGTGGTAGTTCAATATACCATTTTGCTGCAGAACCCGTAAGCATTCATTGGAAAAGATGTAAACGTATAGAATCGTCCATGAGGGAGTTGGATGAACACCACAAATGGAAAGTCATCACGTGGTTGTTTGGGTCTTCTCTAGACTTTCTGTCGAATTTTGGAATATCAGAAGGAAGTTTAGCTGGAATAGTTGGCCAAACCGGAGAATAAAAAATAGGATCGTTCGTTAACCGAGATAAGTCTGGAAGGTCCAGAGTTTGTAGGAAAGGTAGTTTTCAATTAACTTGTGGGTAATACTGGTGTGGCATAGGGACACCAGTAGGGCCATACACTAGGTTATGCGGATAATTGTAACTAGTGGGCCCCCTTGTATAAGGTTGGTGTTGACCAGGGTACACAGGATTTGAGGTGTTTTCATAAGCATATGTGAGCGGAGGATAACCAGATGGGTTTTGAGGATTATAAGCTGGATTTGGAGTTTTTCCATAAGGAGGTTGTTGTGGAGCTTGAGGATTGTGTCCCCCTGAGAACTATGGATTTCCTGGAAAAGGGATGTTCCACGGATTGGGTGTGGTAGACACATTTTGTCCATACGGTTGATGGTAAGCTCTGGATTGAGGCTACCCCCTAGCATGAGGGTGCCCTCCAAATGGAAGTTGTCCTCCGGTGGGAGGATGCCCCCCAGCTTGAGGTAGAGTTCCCATAATTTGAGAACCAGACGTAAATGACTGACTGGTACCGCTAAACGGATTAAGACCACCAAGACCGGTCCCTCCAGAATGTTGGATAGGTATGGAACTTCCCAGCATAACTTGGGTAGTAGTGGCAGTGGGAGAATTCAGTGCTCTGTACCCAAAAGCGAGTGATGATGAAGGTCTAGGTGTTACAGGTGTGCCAATTGCATCTTTTCTAACCACTGCATTACCGGCAGGAATAGTCGGAATGTGAGGGACCATTGTAGAATGGGCCGTCTAGAGAGAAAAAATGGACCTTGGGCCAATGGACGACGTGTTCGGACCAACAGATGGTGTGGATAAAAAAATGGTAGTACCAGTAAAATGGTTTAAAGGTACAGTGTAGGTGATAGGCGCATCGACACCTATTCCGACTCCATAAAGATCCTGCACCAAGCGCGGTGGACTTCGAACGATGTCTGCAGTCCAAAAGGGGTCATCGACTAAAGGGTTTGAATGCAACCCAGTCGGAATGTCAGAAGGATTGATGATGACAAATTCACCGACTGAATTCAGTTGGAGAACACGTCTCTCATATCCCTCCGGAATGCGGAAAGCCTCCAAAGATTCTGAAACAATCCGAAAATTCTCTAAAGGAGTGGGAACTTCTTCTTGGGAGGTTGTAGTGTCTTGAACCTCGCTCTGTTGAGGAGATTCCTCCATAGAATGAGGGGGTAAAGGGGTGTTCCCTTCCATATTTTCTAGAGGAAGTCCCTGTAGCCTCCGCGAATGGAGTGGAGGGTCAATGTTGGCAAAAAAGAGTCGGCGGAAAAAATCTATGGCCAACTACCGAAAAGAAACAGCATACACTAATAGAATATAGGAATCACAACCAAGCAAATAGGACCTTCTCTCAATGACCGTACCAGTTGGTGATGAAATCCAATGTCGCATGATCAAGTCAAGAAGGGACGGGGATATGGTGGAATAGTTACAATGGCGACCTGCTTAACGGACTTACGCCTTGGTGCAAGCTTCCACGTAGCAATTGTGGATTTACCCTCCAAGGAGCCCGAGTGAGTTTGACCAATGTCTGCTCCAGGTACAGTGAGACTTCCCTTCACTTTCACCTTGTGTA
>SNQJ01S0301448.1:0-10325 GCA_010110895.2 Picea sitchensis
ATGCAGTTAATCCCAAAAATAATATCTAATATCATTCATGTTATTGACAGATGCCTCCTCCATCGACCTTCCACATCGGTTCTGCCAACAAAGCTATCCATTGGACACAGAATCTCGCTTTGGCTGCTTGGGCCCTCTATACCCCCTCGCATGAACTGCTCCACTCCAGCGGCATATGCCTGGGCTCAGCTACCAACAACCAAGTTGAATACACAACCATCATTGGCCTCCTTGCAGAGGCCAATAGCTACCATATTCATTACCTAATCATCTTACTATATTCCCAACTCGTCGTCCTCCAACTCAACAATGTCTACCATGTCTGCGATCCTTGCCTCTTTCACAAATACCTGCAAGTTAGACTTTTATCTCAACATTTTGATTCAATCACATTTACACATATTCCAAGACAATTTAATCAAATAGCAGATAATATGGCTAAACCTATTGTTAGATTGGCATTTATCACATTGAGATCCCATCACACATACATACAACAACCACAAGTATGTCACATCATATAAATTAGACATCATAAACAAAAAACATCATCACATGTAAACATCACAGAGATCCAAAAATTTATATCCATATATATATATTAGTCCATGTGCCATCAATGTTTACAAAAAATAATACATCAAGTACAACATCCGTAGGTAGGTGACCATATCACTCCTATAGGTATAAAACCGATGTCATAGCACCATATACAAAATGGGTCTGCAAGCATATATAAATACAAACACAATATATACATAGGTACTCATGGTGCCTCTAGTGTGCCACCACCTAGTCCCCTCTCTGGAGGAGGTACCCCACTAGCTATGGGTCCCTCAAGCCCTGGGGAAAACCGCCTTGTCATCGTCTCCCCCGCTACAACTGCTCTTCGTATTAGAGTCCATGACTCTACTAGAAGACTAATACACTGCTCTAGGACCCCCTCATTCTGGATGCGCACCCACATACCCTCAGGCACTCCCTGTAGTACCATCTCTAATTAGTGGCAAAAATATTCAAACTCTCCCTTGACCCCCGCCAGAGGAGTATGTGACGGCCCTGCATCGAGGTCATCATAATGGTGTCTCCTGGTCGATCTCTCATCATCAACGGGCCTTGCCCCAACATCCTCCCATCATCATCTCTCCCCCGCCTGCGGCTCTCCCCGCGGTGGTCTCACAGGCCCCTCACGAACCGACGCTCTGACCAACTCAACCTCGTGCCCACGAGATCCCACATCTGCACACACAACAAAAAAAATATATAATCAACATCCATCAATACCTAACAAACATGATATACTATCTAAAGATCATAACATCAAATATAACATCATACCTCTCTGGTCGAAACACCATCTCTGGGTCATCCCGGAAATCCACCCCACTATATGGAAACTGTAGTATGATCTGTGGCATCCGACGCCACACTCGTGCAACCTCAACCGTAAAATAGTGGCCACCCTCCCCACCACCGTGACAAACCAATATCATCACCCATAGCCTTAGTCATGACTCTCTCACACCAGGTGCATCTAATAGCACTCTAGGGCGCAACATGGGAACCCTTTCCAAAAACCATGCTACCAAGATGGACCCAAAGGAAAAATCCCCTGAGTCCGCAGCTTGACACTTGTCAAGCTACCTCATCATCTTGGAGTGTAGTATCAAGCCCCAGGTAAAATTCTCACCCCCCAGTGCCCTTTGCATAATCCTTAGCTGACCCCCACTGATCCACTAAGTCGCGAGAAACCCATAGACTCTCACAATCATCGCTACCACGCAAAAATGCACCTGGGCATCCATCACCCCAATCCTCACTACTGACCCCAACATGAAGTCCTCTCCTGAACAATATGTTCGAGCTAATTCAGCCAACTGACCATCTCCAGGTACCAGCGGTTCGACAGGTAGAAGGGTTCCCCGAAAAGGGAACCCAGTCAGAAAACACACATCCTCCATCACGGAGAAAGCGAGGTGCTCACCTCAAATGATGAAACACTGAAAATACAGACTCCAGATCGAAATCAGGAACTATAGCAAGTACTCTTGTGCCCTCACCAGTGATCACTCAAAAAAATTCAATAGCCCACAGGCTACCAAAGCACCACGTACAGCCGACTCCTCATCCCTCATTGCCTCCCTCAGGCATGCCCAGTCCCTGTCTCTCCAATGAATAGACATTGTCAACTGGTCACCTACATCCACATATACAGTAATTGATAAGCTATCACAACCCATAAAAACATCAAAATCTCCAAACAGATTAGTTTTTACACCCATCAGCTTTGCCTCAACAGCACAACTTTTTTCCCCACAGGTTCGCACATATGTGCACCTATTCACCCCACAGTCGCACACTCATGTGCAATTGTTGGAATATAGGGGCACACCCATGCACCCCTATCACATCAACAGACGTGCACCCTGGAACTCTTGTTTTCTCCACAATTGTGCACACATGCGCAACTTTCAAGAACACATCTTCACATGGATGTGATATTGTTCTTTGCATATGTGCACATCCCATGTGCGCATGTTTTCCTCATTTGTATGCCCCCATCTATGACTCTCCAAATTACAAATGCACACTCGTGCATGCGAAACACATGATCGCCTGCGCACTAGGGGGCCCAGCATCACAAAACCCCCTTGTACAACCATTCGTACAAGCCCTACCCAAAAAAGAACCCCTAGCTATTGTGCAAGAGAATACGACAACTAACCTGAAACTTGATAATTCTAAATCGACTGGCTCAATCTCCTAGAGTCTCCAAATCTCTCCTCAAATCTCTCATCCAATCTCTCTGGCAGCAAGTACAAATGAGGTGGCAATGTGGGCCCTACAACTATATATAGTCCCTTTTCCAAAACTTCCAGGATCATTTCCAAAAGCTCCAAACATTCATTTTTTGATATGTCTTTAGCTACGGGACTAGGATCCCTCCACCTACACAGTCACACTCCTTAGGCCACCATCCATCCTCGACCCCCAGGGAGCATTTCTCTCACATCCCGCCTAGGTATGCATACTTATGTTCAAAATTATCAAATAACCATTATATTCTCTTTATCTTCAGATATTGTTCACGTCGAGTATTTGGTTTTCATGTGTGTAGGTACTTGGTCACCCCAGATCAGCATGGACCTTTCAGGTATAAGATCGCTACTGGCGTGTAATCATGCCCTGTGAATATTAATTGCATCTCCCAGTCACACCCTCTAATATTTACCTCTAAGGTCCCCTCATCCGGCTCTATAGTACTCACACCTCTAGTTCATTTTAGTATTGTCACCTGGTAGCACTCTTCCCCACATGAGTTGTCCCAGTTATAGTCCCCCTTGACACTTTGACACTCATGCTTCTTTCACCCCCTAGGGCGGGGAGTCATCATAGTCTTTGCATTCCTTAGAATTAACCGCATGCTCCTTCTCCCCATTTTGCTAACTTCCCCATAATGGAATCCTGAGTAATCTTGTCACGATTCACATTTTGACTGCACCTCCATAGTATCATTAGCCCTCCATCTCATCCACCATCAGTTTTCCCATCTGCAGATTGCACTCCATTCATTTTACCTAATAGATAAACCCACCTATGGGGCCCTCACCCTCCACCTATTTTTCCATGCAACTTGTGCCCTCATAGGCCAAGCCATATTGCATTGGGGCACCCATTTCTGTACATGTATGCTCATCCCCAAGTGATTCTTTATTTATTTGGTAATTGTAAAACGCCTTTGTTTCTAGCCTTTACATAGTTTTTTTTCATCACCCTTGGCAACCTTCCTTTTCCTCCAGAAGAAACCCATGTCGCCCTTGGTTGGGGCATTCATTACCTTTTCCTCCTATTGACATCGTTCATAAACCCTAAATATCCCACAGTCCATTTAGACCCAATCTCTACATTTATCCACTTTGTCACACCTCTGGCACAACTTAACCCTAGTCTCGTTGTCCCCCTGATGCTAGATTAGTTCCATGGTTTTTGCCACTTATCCTTCACAAATATCCCTAACTAGGGAAGTATTGAGTCTCACTGCATCTTGACTTCGTCCATGTATATCCTCAGTCCTTGACCGCATCATGTATATTTCATGAAGCCCTTTGCTTCTTGGAGTTGCATCTCCCTTCCTGTCGACATCAACACAGTTTCCAGAAGGGTGACAATATCTTGGCTCTCATTACCTTTACAATGAGGTGTCTCAGATGGCACAGAGAGAACCATCATTGCTCTTTGTTGTCATTGACCCCCATGACATTCAACTTCAACACTTTATCATGTTGAGGTGGGTCTTACTTTGTGACTATTGCAATTGTTTTTATTTTTCAAAGAACTCTGAAATTTGATAGGCTATCAATGCCTACGTATCATCGACACTCCTTATAGGTGTCATCACCTCTTTTCAGATTTTGTTCACCATATGAATTGTCATCAACTATTATCAAGACATCACCAAGGGCGTTGTAGTCATCTACACCAACACACATCTTCAGTTACTGTATTCCACTTTTTTGAGTTACATGACACGAGCATGGGGCATACCCACCTCATTTGTACATAGTTTTATTTTTTACCCTTGTGAAAGGATTGGGTCCTACGGTTTCCCCTCTCCCTCCAATGGGTCGCTCTTGAAACTCCTCACAACGCTCTTTCTTACAAAGGTACTCTCAGTAGAAGAAACATTGATGTATTTTGGCTATACGTATGCTCCTAACATCACACATCAGGGGGCATCTGTTATCACTGGAATTTCATCCACAAATGGTTACAGGAATCCAGCATCTTCAAACACCCATCAGTTCACCCATAGCTTCAAGAGTACATTTCGAAAGGGCACTATTGTAGGTGGGAAATCCCTCCTATGGACTAGCACTAAGGATTTTATCATGCATGCAGAAATGACCTAAACATTCTTACTTTTTACCATCATCCTGTACCTAAACCCCCATTACTCATATTTAAATACAAGGCTCAAGAGATTAAGTTGGTGTACCTTATTTTTCATGTTTGATGTCGATCCCTTTTCACGCTTGGTCATTCTTTGACTGCAACTCTTCTCCCAATGTTGACTTGCATTCACTAAAGACTAACAAAAAACTCCACATGCATTTGATCTATGAACTAATGGGTTAAATATTTAATCAATAATACAATCAATATTCCAATAATGGCAATCTCATATGGCAGGATGGGAAAATAAATTATTTTATTAACTTCACAATGATACCTTACAATGATAAAGTTGGCTACTGCTCCTTGATCCTGGTCCTGGGATCTTCTTCCACTATCCTCCAACTACTTTTCTCTATACTTCTCTTTGCACAAGGATGGCTAAAGGTTGGGACAAAGGGAATGCTTAATTAGGTATAGTTTCTTTACTATGATTCTCCTCCTTCAAATGGGACCCCTAACCCTTCTTGTATAGGCTAGAAGAAGCTAGGTATTTGGTCAAGTGACCGGCCATGCATGGACGAAAGGTTTAGTTAACTTACCCAAATCTATGTGTTCTGTTAGCAACTTCATTTTTCCATTCTTTTGTAGGTACACACGAGCTGTCTTGGGTCAGCTAGCGTGTACATGTGTGCAGTAATGGAGTAGGGCACGTGGGTTTTTATAAAATGGGTTTTTAAGAAGATTTGTTCAACAATGTTTTGGAAAAGAAGGAATCTAAGATGGCTTGATGCCAGGTAAGCATGTCTGGTGCAAATTAGGGTTATAACAGATGACCCCTAATGTGTGAGGTCAGAAGAGCATCCGATGGCCAAAATACATTAACAATCTTCACCGATGTTCCGAACAAGTGAGCCCAGGTACCAGAAATCGGGAGGTGTCATCTGCAAAATAATAATTGTCTCACTGAGGCAGGCATACCCATGCTCAAGATAAAATAAAATCATGGCTACCAATCAAATACACTATAGATCCATGTCATATAACTATATAAAGTGTAGCCATGAGAAATACATAGAGGAGCTACATCTCAAAATCAAAAATATATACATGTAGAGTATCCATCTTCTAGAAGTTGATAAGGCCTGATGGTTGGAGATGAGGTCTTCAGAGATCGAGAAACAACTTCAAAATCTTCAAAACTTAGGTAGGAGTGTAATATGAGTGTATGACTTCACTACCCAGAGGTCTTTGATGGCTCATCGGTCATGGACTAGAGAATCTTGATGATCAGACTGAAGGCTTCATTGATTTCGAGCAAAGACTTGATTGGACTTTGAGGATGGTCGGGCATGAGGGAAAGAGACAAACTACATAGGGCCTGACTCAGGCTTGGTAAAACTTCCCTTGGGAAATAACATGAAAAATGATGAGACTCAGGTAGCATGGCATTAACATATATAAGTTCACGAGGCAGGAGGCAACACAAACTCTCCATGTGTTTGGAAGAGTAACCAAATGGAGGAGGACATAGCTCAATGTAGCAAGAAAAGATTCCTAAGGTCATATCAAAACCCGGGGCTTGACGAACAAACAGAAGGATGTGCTTTGTCCAAGGGTGACTCATTGTGCTGTTAATAAAAAGAAAATACTTTTCCCTTCCTCTTTTTGGGGTATATTTGATTTTTTTGTCTTTTTCAATAATTTTGGAAAAAGAATGAAAGAATGTTACGTTACAAAGGAGGAATGAGTGTCACAAGCATACAAGTTCGAGGCGCAAGGACAAGACTGATGCTCAAAGAAAGGACACTTGGGAAAAATCCCTCCTGGGACCAAAGGTGTCAAGATGCAGAGGCAAAGTGCTACAGGGATTGCGTATAAGGCATGCTTCAGATGGTTCAGTTGAGAGCAACATGGAGCCGGCATTAGACAAAACACGTAGGTATGCAAATGCGGTTAACAAAACACACAATGGTAACGTCCTTCGATGTAATTTTAATGAGCCCAAAGAAGGTAAGATTGACGGTTTTTCATATTTAGAGAGTCTGAAAAACGTAAAAGGAGACTCCAATGGGGTACCTTTTTTGAAGGTAGTCTAGTTGGTTCGAAAAAGGGGTAAACTAGCACCAACAATACATCTATTCAAAACCATTTTAATGAGTGTGATAAAGACAACATCACTCGGCCATTTTTTCAATTTTAAGGAGTCTGAAAAAATATTAACTATGGACTCCGTCAGGAATGTTCTTATGGACCATTTTAACGAGTGTGAAAGAATAAGGTCACTCAGCGATATTTTCAATTTTAGGGAGTCTGAAAAGAGCTTAACTATGGACTCTGTGGGGGTTCCTTTTTCACAAATTTAGTCCCTCAGGCCTAAAAAAGGGTTAAAATTATACCTGAGAGTACTCTTCTAGAGAATTGAAGTTCCTAAGAGTATACCTTTGTTCGTACAGTTGACCGTCCGAACCGAAAAAGGGATAAACCACCACCGGATAGACATGACTTCAAATTTCATTTTAACGAGTGTGAAAGGCCACAAGATCACTCAACAATTTTTTCATCTTTAGAGGGTTTGTAAAGGGCTTAAAAGAAGACCTGTTATGTTTTGGGAGTCTCATGGGTGAGGTCAAGAGTCATGAAAATGAGGTTCAAACATGTAATCAAGAAAAACTAAAAGGACCCTCGAGCCTACAGTCATTAGTGACAACATGGACACCATAATGCAACCAGGATCTACCTAGGGCATCCATGTTCTAGTAATCTCTACCACCAAATCAAGACACTTCTAAAGAAGCAATGATGGTTATGTGTCGCAACCTGATGGGATCAATCCTATGGCAAAGGGATAAAGACAATGAGATACAAAAGTAGGGGTGGAAAGCTAACTTATATACTCAAGTTGACCATTTGAGGTTTTTCCCACGGACCGTCAAAAGTGACCCAAAACTCCAAAAAATGTCATGATACCTGAATGTCACTTTCCATAGAAACTCTTGAATCACTCTAAATGGTTTTCAATTTAGAGAAAATGATAAGGGGGGCCAAAAAAATGACAAGAAAGGGAGAAAAGGTTTATAAATAGAAGTTGGCATCTCATTATCACCATTGTTGATTTGGAAATTGACTCTAGAGAAACAAAACACCCCTTTTGATAAAAGTGGTGATTCCAAGAGCTACAGTGGATGAAACGACCATCCGTCTGGACCAAGTAGGTATAAACTACCTCCTTTTTCTTTTTAATTCTTTATTTATGCATTTAATTTGGTTTCTTGGGGGGGGCATCGACCTTTAAAAGGTCGGCCCTAGGTCCACGTGGGTTATCCTATGACAGCCTGCGTGTACAATCACTCTGTCTGATGTCAGAGCACGTGTACACGTGACTGTCATCACAACAGCCCACGTGGACCCTCCCATGAGTGCAAAAAGGTTAAAAAAGAAAGGCCTAACCCTCTAAAAATTTTCCCATGTGCAGGATGTATGTACAATGGAGAGAATGAGAGCACGAAGATATTAATGCACTAGTTGGGGAAGACCCTAACGTTGTGGCGGTGTTAATGCAATGTGGCTTGCTCAATTTTTTTCTATTTCCTTTCATGAGAGCACAACCTAGGCTATTGAATGCCTTGGTTTAATACTGGCACCCTAACGCAAAATCTTTTATGTTACAGGGGCAGTCACTGGTGCCCACTACAGAGGATATATGCTTTTTGACTAGCCTCTCTAGGAGAGGGGAACCAGTCAATTTCCAGACATTTCCTTCGAGGCCTCATAATATATTGGAATTGATAGGACTTTATTGTGAGGCTGGTACAAATTGATCGAGCTCGCAAGCGCCAATAAGCAAGATCACTGATTTATCACTGCGGACAATTGTGTTTCTTATTGGGTGGATGACTGGTTCTGCGGCTCTACATCAGGCATCTCGTGCACAGGTGAACTGTGCAGTCCAGTTCTTAAATGCACAGATATTTGACTGGAGCACTACACTGTTGGATTGTATCAAGAGCAGCTGATAGATTGTCGGTTGCGAATGTAGAGGAACTTTGGGTTTGGGATGATTTTATGCTCTTTCTTCTTTGAAAGAGTTCCTAGTTTCAATCCTCGAGTGGTGGTACGAGGACATCGGGCCTCTCTTCCCGCGGTTTGCAGATGGGTAGTGTTGTTGCCACGACAAGGTGGTGGAAGGACCAATGAGTCCTTTGATGATGACTTATTTTCTTAGTTGTCGCGGCAGATTCCAGCCATAGAGGATTATCCTTATGCTGGGATTGATTTCTCGAGAGATCTCGAGATCCATGTACCTCCAGGCGAGGAGTGAGGCGAGATGGGTAAATTTGCATCATTTGTTTTTGAAACATATATAATTTTTATGTTTTTTTTTTTATATATCATTTTTTTATACCAGAGTATTTGACAGATATGTGTCTATTGTGTGCATATGTGGGACCCTCACAACCTGTGGATCATGTGAGGAACAGGTGTCATCCTCAGCCATGGGTTGCACCTGCCGCCGCAAGGGGACCAACGACAGTAAGAGAGCTTCCAGCTGGTGAGGCTGAGAGGGTTTTGAGATGAGTTTAAATTTTACCTCACTCATTCGCACCATCCCTATGGTAGAGATTGAGGATCTGCCACCATCCATGCAGCCTCATGTAGTGGGGGCACCACAGACATGGGTCCAATTGTTTCAGCATTTGGAAAACACTGTTGATTATTACAACAAGGCCCATAGGCCCTGACTGTAGTTAGTCTAAACTCTGATAGCTCTACCTGTATATGTTTTTTGAGGGCATAAGCCCCATGACTTGTTACTGGTCATATTGTTTGAGGCGCTTGCCTCCACCTATGTACTTTGATGTGATATTATATATGGAGTTTTATGTCTTTTTGCGTCTTATGGATCATATTTTCCTTTAAAAATGTATTTACATGTTTATGTGTATGTCTTTTTATATGTGTGCGAGATGCTAGTCTAAAATTTGATTAGCTATAGTATCTGTAACTTGGTTTAATCTCCTAGGAACATGAAAATATGTAATATAATCAAAGATTCAGTCTAAGAGACGTACCCTAAGGAATCATCAATGTAAAGTTGCATCATGAACATGGTAGACTCTATTTAATTGAGAGACAANGATGAGAGATACCAAATGACAGGGCATCACAAAGAAACTCAATAACTGCACTGTTTCGGTGACATTGTTTGTGGTGTTGCCTAAGAATATACCTCCGGAAGATAATAACTGGCCTTGAGGTGTAAAAGATACCCAAGCTACGGAGGAAAGCCTCCGAGTGTGCCGGCTAGCACCGTCTGCATACCCAATGAACAACTCTGATTCACTTTACATATACCACAGTGACAAAAGATAACATAAAAAATGACACGTCCATAATACTAAAAGAAACCAGAAAGTAATAGTACAAAGACT
>SNQJ01S0301449.1:0-10325 GCA_010110895.2 Picea sitchensis
GTCAACATGTTGATGTCGTGATGATGTAATCATGTAGGGTCATGATGAAATTAGTTGTACGGTCAATGATGTCAGCGGTTGACTATGACTGGGTTGACTACCAACTTTGATTGGCCATATCTTCTTTATTCTAGCTCTGTTTGACGAGTTGTTTGCACCGTTTGAAAGCTTGACGAGTTCTTCGAATTAACGCTATTTTTTTAGATTCAAGAACTTTGAATTTTTTCCCTTTTAGATCTTCCTCAATCAAAATCACTAGTCTATTTTCTTAAATTAAGAATAGTTTAACATGATATGAATAACATGACAAACCTTATAATAATTGTTCGTAAAGTCCATACTTCTTGTAAACTATACATATGTAGGGTGTATAAAAAAATTTGTATTAAACCCTTAGAATCCATATCTTAATCTATATTAAATTAAATTCATAGTCTTCTTATCCATCATATGCTCCATCCATATATTATATAGCTTCCTAAAATATGATAACATATAATTACCTACCCTATCTTTCCAATCACATGCAATGCTTGTAATATTTATATGATATAAAATCTATTTGGGCTCCACTTCATCCCAAAATTCCCAGCGTTCACAAGTTTATTCCCATAATCGAAACCCATTACATATAATAATGACTACAACCACTTTTATTAAAGAGTCTAGAATAGGGTGGGTCGAACTCACACGTATTCATTCCAATATTCATGTGGAAGTTTAATGGCACACGACTCAGCCTTACCTATCCCCACGTTGTGGCCATGTAAGCGATAGTCACTCCTGCATGGGATGAGTGTGAAAACCACTTGGAAATAAATAATTTCTATCTCCAATTCTCAAATTCATTGGGATTGGCACCATTGTTATCACCTACCTCTTCATTAAGACTCTACGTTTTAATAACCCTGCGTGGGTTTGTGTATTTATTCTTTCCTCTTCCTCAAGAGCTCATTTCGAAGTACCTTCCTTCTCATTAATTTCACAACTCCTTTTACATTTGTTTAGTAACACGAACACTCTGCCAGGCTTTGTATAGAGGTACATATCAATAATCTGATAGAAGAGGCCGAGAATCTGCATGGGTTTGTTGGTCAACCAACAGGTAACGTGTCTTTATCATTTACATTGTTTTACTTAGATTACTATGCCTTTTTTATTCATTAAATAAATGGTAATATGTACTGGTTTGTTGCAGAGGTTTATGGTTTATACTCACGCTCGTGCCAACCATAACACCCAAATGAAAATAGAGGGAAAGGCCCCTGAACCGACGTTTAAATCTCAGAGATAAATCACCTATCTCCCAAAGGTACAAAAGTATTTGTTCCATATTAATTGACAGAGTTATTATTGTCCCCAGGGTTTTTATCGGTCTTTTTTATCTCTCTCTATATATATTCTTGTTCTGGTAATCATAATAATTTTATGATAACAATATTTCCCTATTAGATTTTTGTTATATACAATGTATACATAGGGTTTGCTATTTCTGTGAGTAAAAGATTCACATGCCTTTGTTTATTACCTCTACACTCAAATACTATTATAATATCTTTACTCTGTTTATCTTACTGATTCAAATAATTCTAGATTGGAAATGGTGAAAATCCCAATAGGATTTTTCTTTTCTGAAACTCATTTATTGTTACCTATACAGATAGGTGCATACAAAGACTTCTGTCAACTATTTGTTGGTTTCTTCACAGAGCATTGTTAAAGAATATAAATATATTAAAAAGTGATTTGTCTCACAATTTCCTTACACAAATTAGATAAACAACATCTATTCTATTTGCAAGTAAAAAGAATAGAAATATTTGAAACCCTGGTCTTCTTTTAATATGTATAAAAAGAATGATTTAAACTAGTATCTTTCCGGTTTGCCTTCATTTCTATTTTCACCATTATGTTTAGTAGCAGTAAATAATAAAACAGTAAATAATAAAAAAAATGATTTAAACTAGTATCTTTCAGGTTTGCCTTCATTTCTATTTTCACCATTATGTTTAGTAGCAGTAAATAGTAATAGTAAGCGTATTGCTGAGAAATATTCATCAACTACTCAATAAAGTACATAATATTTTATTTCTTTTAAAAGGATTATATTCAGATTATTATTTTAGTTACTTGAGAATAAATTACTGTAATTAATGATATTGGGGACAAACTAAGGAGAGAATCTAGTTCCTTCAAACCATAACCAGTGCAGCCAAGTTACTTGCTCCTATCACCCCTAAGCCTAATTCTTTATTCCATGAGAACTAGAACCATCAAGTTCAAATCATGCACAAGTGTTGGAAAACTGAGAGGGAGGGGGGGTGAATCACTATGAACACTTTTGCCACTTTTAACCACAATATATAAATTTCAACTTTATCAACAATATATCATCAATGATTTCATCTATGATTTCATTCAATATATCATGAGCATATAAACATAAGAAGCATCAGATCACATCAAATACACAATACACCAGAATTTACGTGGAAACCCAAATGGGAGAAAACCCCAGATTGATTTCTTATATATTGTTAATAATGTTGAACACACCACCCACACTAAGAGGGTGGGGGTGTGAATTAGTGTGTGGACTTTTCTAACTTTTCTTCTTACAAGTTAGCAGTTTAAAACATAATTGAATAGATTAAGAACAATTAAATCATAATCACAATGGACAAGAGATACGAATATAGTAATATGAATTTTCTTAGCACCAACTATTTTGTATCAGCACTACACTAACTGAAGTAAGGAGCACCAACTCCTAGGAGAGAACCAACTCTCAAGAGAGCACCAACTCTCAAGCAAGACCCAACTTGCCACAAGACCCAGCTTGTTGATAGAACACAGTCTATCCAACTAGAGTTCGTATAGTAGTTCAACCGTTCAACCAACTCTAGTCGTAGTGATCCATTATAGAATCAACTCTATCTTATGATAAGAGGTATACCATCAACACTCATCATTGCACTTCACCTTCTCTCTGAAATTCGTGCCTTCTCCACTTCTTCTTTCCTCTGATATTCGTGCCTTCTTCAGTTCTTCTTCTCTCTAATATTTGCATGGACCTTAGGTCCGTATCCCCTTCATTTTCTCCGCAGACCGCTCTTTCTCAGCGAGCCTATCTTTTGCACAAACCCGTCTACTTCTCCAAGCACTATCCAGTTAACCAATCATGGTTGTATTTATAGTTGCTTATACTCAAAACTTGTCTAAGTTATTGGGCCAACTTGTGCAACAAGTTATAACTAACTTGTCCATTTACAACAACTTTGGGACCACCAGAGATCATTGTTTCAGGTCTTCAACTTTAAACCTGGCATCCCCTTTACTTTCAGAAGTCGATCACATGTATGGATCGATTTCCTTCATCCCCGTGATAACATAAATCGACACTTCCTTCAAACCATGTTCATATGATCATAGGCATAGAACCACATGCTTATCAATTTAAGCGACACATTACATTCTGCCTTTTAAATCTCTTTACCATATGACAATGGCATTATTCAGATGTTAGGCGAGACAAGCACTTGAGTGCTTATCAATTCAACGGTCACAATTCAATCTCTCGATGAGATGGACGATTGTTGGGACTTCGAGACTTCGCCCTTCGAGTATTCTAGACTTCGCAACCTTTCAAATCTACCAAAGCAGATTTTTTCAAACAAATCGGACGATTCTCATTTATATCACGAAACCAGATCAATGGTCATAATTGATCCTTACATTTATCCTTTCTTGCTTAATCCGACGGCCAAGACTTAATCAAGCATTGAGGTGGATGGCCACAGATTACTTCGTGACTTCATCTATTATAGTTATGCTATCCTTCCACTGTGTTTTGATCAACGGTTGAGAATGCTCCCGAAGTGATCTTCAGATCGGACGTCTCGTGTCCACTTCGGGACTTCGGCATTCGTGACTTTGGAGGTTTCGAATAAACGTTGTTCTATTTTCCTTCAAAGTGATCACCTGCTGAGTAAGTCATAAAATGGCAAAGACCGCTTGGTGTCGGTTAACGCTTCCACTTACACTATCCTTCCACTATAGTAGATCGACGGATGAGAATGCTCCCGAAGTGATCTTCAGATCAGATGTCCCATGTACACTTCAGGACTTCGACATTCGGGACTTCGGAGGCTTCGAATAAACGCTGCTCCATTTTCCTTCGGAGTGATCACCTACTGAATAATTCACAAGTGGTGGAGACCACTTGCTATCGGTTAATACTTGCACTTACACTATCCTTCCACTATATTAGATCGACAGTCAAGAATGCTCTCGATGTGATCTTTAGATCGGATGTCTCGTGTCCACTTCAGGACTTCAACATTCGAGACTTTGGGACTTTGGGCAAGTGCTGGTGGTAAAACTCGCGTAGTGATGTAACTTGTGTGCGTCACTTGATGATGTGTCATGAGCTAAGTAGCTTCTGCGTGTCACTCAGATTCGTGATTTGCGCGTACCTGAAATGTCAATTCAACTTGACACTTGTCATTATCTGATTGCGCCACATGTCCTTGCTGACGTAGTCTATTAATGTGGTATGCCACATGTCCTTGTAAACGTGGTCTAATGACATGGTCTTCCACATGTCTTTGTAGACGTGGTCTGCCACGTGTCCTTGCTGACGTGGTCTGTTGACCAACAACCTTGATCCAACGATCATCATATATCCTCCAGATCTGATGGTCCTTATTCATTTCAGATTTCTGGCTCTCTAGGCTTCAGGTTTTTCAAATCTCAAACTGAAAAATTTGAAGTGATATTTTTCCAGAGCTTAACCTCCTCGCATCTTTATACCAAAACTAAATGTTGTTCGTCAATCATGATCCTAGATCTATGTCTCGATTTGTTTGTGATGTAGCTCTTCTAGATCATCATGTCCTTCCACTTAGAATGATCCAACAACTGACGAAAATTCGCATAAATGAGATCTCAGATCTTTTACCTCACTTATCCTATCCTTCCACTCGAAAATGATATGACGGTTGACGGGAATTCGGGTTTGATCTGACGGCTGACGGGTATTCAGATAATCAAGTTCTCAACCCTTTAGCCCCGCTTATCCTATCCTTCCACTTAAAGTGATCTGACGGTTGTGAAGATTCTCAAAGAAGATCAATGATAAAGGATGGTTGCAGAACCACAACTTGCGAGTGATTTAACTCGTCACCAAAACTCCACAATTTGAAGTTGTGCGATGTTGTTGAGTCAACCACAATCGTCGATCTTCAAAGCTATAAGATTGGATGGTTCTGACTAATTGAGGGATTGGAACCAGCGTGATATTTAATTCTCATTTCGATCTTCGCAATCTATCCCCGCCGTTGATCTGGCGATTGTGCATCCGACGGTCATGACTTGATTTGACTTAAACTTATCGTTTGTTGGATCAACCACAGTCGTCAATATTTGAGTCTATGAGATCTGACGATCTAGACCAATTGTGGGATTAGAACTAGCGAGTTGTTTAATTCTTCTTTCGCTCCCCGCAATTCATCCATGCCATTGATCTGGCTTGCAGATCCAATGGTCACGATCCTCCAATGATCCTCCAACGATCCTCAAGCCCACAGTCACTCATATGACCGATGCTCTTAATATGAGACGATCAACACGGTCGATTTCTTGATCGGATGACTGTTGAGGCTTCTCACTGTGAGCTTATGCTTTTCCTTCCAAGCTTTGATCTCTGCATAATGTTCACTCCTCCTAAGCTTACACTTTTGATTTCGAGATTTAATCTCTCTCTGCATACTGTTCCCTCCTCCTCCTAAGCTTACGCTTTCGATCTCTGCATACTTTTGACATTTTCTGCTAACTGATATACTGTTGACATCAATGACAATCTCATCTCGTAAGTCACAATGATAATTCATTATAACAACAAATCATCACATCGACTGTTCACATCAATGACAATATGTCCAACAAAGAATACATTCATTGGAAGCACCAACTTCCCAGTTTTCCAGCTGCAACTAGAAGGACGCTACAACCCCCTATTTACAGGCTCCAACTTGAAGGAATCTACAACTCCTTGAATTCTCTAGATCCAACCAAAAGGAGGCTACAACCCCCTGATTATTGGGCTGAAACCTAAAGGAAGCTCCAACTCCCTGTGTTATCTAGCACCGACCGAAAGGAGGCTACAACCCCCTTTCCTTGCTCCATCCTACCGCCCTTAAATATAGTTGTAGACCAAACTGTCACTATCACAATCACTGCCACTATCAACATGTCACATCAACATGTCACTGTCAACCTATCACATCAACCTGTGACTACCAATTTCATATCAACAAAACTATTACTGTCGTTGTCACATTAACCAACATGTCACTGTCACTGTCATTGTCATCATCATTGTCAACGTCACCCTCACTGTCACTATCACTGTCATAGTCACTGATATACCATCACCAACTATATCCACTCACATGGATTAAAACCATCACTAAACCATGTACATCAACCATGTACATCAATCATGAACCATGTACATTAACTTGTATCAACAATGCATCAACCATGCACATCAACCTGTACCATACCATGTACATCAACCTATACCAACCATGCACCATACCAAGTACATCAATCATGTACCATATCATGTATCAACCATGCATATCAATCTGTACCATACCATGTACATCAACCTGTACCATACCATGTATCAACCATGTACCATATCATGTACATCAACCATGTGTCTTAACCTGTACAAACATCACCAAGATATGTATCCAATATATACCTCAAACCATGTTCCTCAAGTATGTACCAACATCACTCATGATATGTCCCAATCATGTCATACACCATGTACCATAAGATATCAACAATGAAGTGCCTGAACAAAGTACCAAGGAATGTGCCTCATTCATATGCCAATACAAACATGTACCTCTAACAATGAACCATAGCATCCATATACCAAGTACCATAAGGGTTCCAAGACATTCCTTAAGCATGTTCCATACCATCCATGAAACAAGCCTCAAACAAACACATGTAAAACATACCTTTATTCATGAAGAGGACCTGGTGTATATCATCTTAGACCAACAAACCTTCTTCAACTTCAGAATCAACAAGATGGCACTTTCTTCAAGATTTTTCAAAAACATCTTCTACTTGCTCCATTGTGACTCGTGGATATCCGCTACTTTCTCCACTGTGACACCTGGATGTCCACTACTTTCTCCACTGTGACCCGCAGATATCCGTTACTTTCTCCACTGTGACCCACAAATGTTCGTTACTTTCTCCACTCTGACTCGTAGATGTCTGCTACTTTCTCCATTGTGACCCACAGATAACCTTAGAAATTTAGTTTGATCACTTTAGACTTTTCCCTTTAGTTTCATTCGTTGCCTCAAACTTCTTAGACATTGCTACCTCAGATATGCTACGAAAGATTTACAAAAAACATCACTTGAAAGATAGATAACCATTGAACTTGTGTGTTATTATGAAGGACTTCTTGTGGTGTATTTATACTTTTTCAAGCTAACTTATTTCCTTGCTTTAGGGATTTCTTGTTACAAACACTTTACCCTTTAGCTAAGACTTGTAACTATTTAGGGGCTTCATAAACATTCTTCGGGGTTTCCAACTTCACAAGGCCATAAATCCTCAACTATTAGGAACCACATGGTGTACCACCTATCAACGAAAATGACATGACGAGTATTATCCATATATGAATGTATTACCTGCATTTACACTATTTTCACATCCTTATTCCTTGATCAACTTCGAATTCCATAACCACACATATGGGGATTCTTGTATACTTCGTCAAATGCACCCATCACACCCATTGACATCAATGACAACTAACTTACTATCAATTTCGATCACAACTCTAGGGTATCTTGAATACTCCAAAGGTTGACATCAATGAAAACTAGTTGTCCAAACTAACTGTCTAACAACAAGTACTCAACAATGTCCTCCTTACACCATACTTATCTTTCTCCTGTTTTATCCAGAGAGAATAGATTGCCTAGGTAACTAACTGTCTAACAACAAGTACTCAACAACGTCCTCCTTACACCATACTTATCTTTCTCCTGTTTTATCCAGAGAGAATAGATTGCCTAGGTATTTCTTTTTCAAGTTAGCCTCCTCCCTAACTCTAGGGAGTCTTGGCCTAAATTTTTTCTTGGTTGTTCCCTCACCTCCAAAATTTTTGGAGTAGGTTTACACTTGTTCTCATGGACAATATTTACCCTGGTGGTTTTTATCCTTTTTTTACTTTTGCCATGGAATAAATAATTACTCTTATTATAACTAGATTCTCTCATCAAATTTTCTCTAGTAAAATAAAATAAATATAATTAAAATAATATTTACACAAATGTTTCTCATCATCAAATGTTTATGATGACATAATGTTAACTTGAGTCTTTCTCAACATAATAATCCAAAATTACAATTATTCACAATTATTTAGATATTTAAAATGGAGGGATATTACGGAGCTTAAGAATATGCATCAACTTTAGGTAGCTAAATAAATCCATAGTGAATAACAAATACCCTCTTCTCAGAATTGATGATCTCTTCGATCAACTAAAAGGAGAAAGGGTATTTTCCAAGATTGATACAAGATCATGGTACCACCAAGTGAGAATCAAGGATGAAGACATATTTTAGAGCCATATATGGACAATATGATTTTGTAGTGGTGCCATTTGGATTGACAAATGCACCAGTTGTCTTTATGTGTTTGATGAATGACATTTTTATATATTACTTGAACAAGTTTATCATTGTCTTCTTGGATGAAATACTTATATATTATAATTTATAGGAAGAGTATGAGAAACAATTAAGGATGGTACTACAAGAGTTAAGGGAGCATCAACTATATCCTAAGTTGAGCAAATGTTCATTTTTCCAAAATTAGATCCACTACTTGGGACATATTATTTTGAAGGAAGGAATATTAATGGATGTAGAGAAGATTGAAGCCATTAGAGGATGGATGAATCCTAGAAATGTTACATAGGTCAGATATTTTATGGGGTTAGTTGGATACTAAAGAATATTTATTGGAGTTTTCTTCAAATATTGTACAGCCAATCACTTCTTTGCAAAATAAGTGTTGATTTTGTAGCTTTGGGAGGTATTCCCACTATAAGACAAGGTGTCATAAATGTGAGAATTTTCATTGGCACAAGTCTAGCCTTTTGTTTAAGTGAAATTGGCCTAGAAATGAGGCCAAGGCCTAATGGGCAAGTTGATGGGATTTGTGGGCTTGTGAAGGGGTTTCACACCCACAAAGAAGATTAAAATATTCTAATTAATTGTTGATTTTAGGAAGGGCTCCTAAAATTACTCATTGGAATCCTATAAAAGAAGAGGAGGAGATTGTGATCTCTCATTGATACATTATGGAGTTAGCATAAGTGAGTAAACACTTGGGATAGGAGGCATGGTGATTATGTTTCGATAGTCACAGGTGATTCTGTAGTGACATGTCATTTTGGTAAGTGCAGGTGATTCTATAGAAGCAGGTTGTTCCGGTAACTATAGGTGATTCTGTAGAAGCAATTCATTATGATAACCGTAGGTGATTCTATAGCGACAGGAAATTTCGGTAGCCGTAGGTGATTCTGTAGCAAGAGTTCGTTCCGGTAACTAAAGGTGATTCTATAGCGGAAGGAATTTCTAGTAACCGTAGGTGATTCTATAGCGGAAGGAATTTCTAGTAACCATAGGTGATTCTATAGCAACAAGTGTTTCAGTAGCCGCAAGTGGTTGTTTTGGTAGCCATAGGTGGAAATTTTGGTACCTACAGGTATTGGAGGTTTTGTTCCGGTAACCGCAGGTGGTAGTTCTAGTAGCTACAGGTATTGATGGTTCTATTCTGGTAGTCGTGGCTAGCAGTTCTAGTAGCTATATGTATTGGCAGTTCTATTCCAATATTTGTAGGTGGAAGTTCCAGTAGCCACATGTGGCAGTTTGGTAGCTACAAGAAGTGGTATTCTTGCAACAGTTCGGTAGCTATAGGAAGTGGCATTCTTGCAGCAGTTTGGTAGCTACAGGAAGTGGCATTCCTGCAACAGTTTGGTAGCTATATGAAGTGGTGTTCCTACAGAAGTTCAGTAGTTACAGGAAGTAGAGGTTCTGCAAAAAGGTTTGTTAAGGTTTGGTTTTATGATTTTTCGGTTATTGGAGGACAATATTGTTCTCATATTCTTGGTTAAATTGTATTGGCTGAGAGGATTGGTTTTGTCCTCATATTTGGTGATGTTTGTATTGGCTGGGAGGGCTAGTTTTTCCCTCAGGACTTCTGA
>SNQJ01S0301451.1:0-10325 GCA_010110895.2 Picea sitchensis
GTACGTCCCTCTCTCTGAAGCTTTTCAATACATAAAAACTTGGATTCCTCGAATGATGATTTCCTCTCTATTAAAGAGGGAACCCCTTCGATACAATTGATCAAAAATTACAATGTGTATCTGAGTCCTATCTTTAGCTGGATATACTTTCTAAACCAGAATAGGATGTCCTAGTCTCGCGCAACTGAATGCTATTACAGGAGCTGAATGAGGTATTGTTGTTACGGCTGGTGTAACAACTTCTTCTCGTTGCTGCTGATGTTGTTTCAACATCGCAATTCACGGGCTGTTTCAGCCACGTGAATTGCGCTCTTGACTGTGTCGGCATTATGTGGAAGTGACGGTTGGTGCTTTGTTGACCACTGACTGTAACGACTTCCTTTTTGTTTCAGCATCGTCAGTCCTGGTGGTTTCCTCTGTGTTTCAGCATCTGCAGCTCTGGACTGTGTAACAGCTCTGTGTTTCAGCATCTGCGACCTCGGACTGTACAGTAGCTCCGTGTTTCAGCATCTGCGACCTTGGACTGTACAACAGCTCTGTGTTTCAGCATCAGTTCTGTGTTTCAGCAACAACGACCTTGGACTGTGTGACAGTTCTGTGTTTCAGCAACAGGCCTTAGATGCTAATTTGCAGTTTTGAACACTTATGCATTTCTAATCAATGGTCAAGTACGAGAGTGATGTAAAATATTATGCAAAACAGATTAAACGTATAGTAATGAGAAGGGACATTGTATACCTTTGGAATGATCAGACAAAGTGATAGTATGAGTTTAAATATGGGTGATCAAGAGTATAATAGTGGCAAAAAGTATAGGCAAAAAGGTACATTGTGTGGTCCTAACAACTGTATAGTTGGAAACAAGTGGACCAATTGTAGGGTGCCATGTGGACCAATCATATGGTGCCACATGGCACCTTTGAAAAGGAAAAGTTGGCCTAGGATCAAAATGGTTGGATTAGGAAGGAATCAAACCTCCGACCTCATAACACAGGTCAACAAAATTAAACACATGCACTAACCAATCGAGCCAATGGTCACATTGAATATTTAAATGGATAACAATATATTTATTATTATATAAATATAACATGTCAAAGAAATGGAGTTCACGGGGCTTCAACCCCAGACCTCCCACCACATGAACCATGACTTAACATAAGCATGCCAACCATTATTCCATATGGTTGTGTTGTTACAACCAACACAACAAACCAAATTTAAGTTTGTGCATGGGGTTCAGACGAAGGTTTGGGGCCCACACCCTATTTAATGGGCACAAAATCCATTGTTCCATCACATCAGACTACATAATCATGTTCTCAAATTTTGTGCCATGGGTATCAAGACTTTGGGATTGCATCGTAATGCATGCCAAAGGGTTCATTAATGGAAATATATGAATTTTATACTCATTTTTCTCAAAATTTTGCAAGGAATTCGATGGTGCACTCTATTTNAAAAAAAAAAAAGGGAAGAAGAAGAAGCATTTGAGCATTAATAAAATGATCTCAATTGAAATCATACCCAAAGACATAGCCCAAATTGGGTGAACTCCATTAACAAACTTGTGTGTCTGGCATATTATTGTTGTTCTATTTTTCTCAATTATTTATCACTGAAGTGATTTTGGATAGATAATTAAATTCACATGTTTTATGCAATTAGTCAAAACGATCATTATTATTTAGAAGTCAAGTTAGAGGATTATGTGTATTAAAGAATAATTAACATATACGAATTTTTCAGATGTTTGTCGGAGGAAGTCTGCAATACGCGGGCTAGGACTTCTTGTGGGGGAAAGTCGAAATGCAAGTCTCGAATTATCGATCTCCATATCGAATTGATCATTTGCTTGCTAGGAGCCATTGGTTTTAGTGCTCAATTGTAAGCTTATACTCCTCTAAGGAGTAGTCGGGGTGCTCTCAAGGGCTTCTCCAATGATATTCCACTCCTTTATAGGTTTTCTATGAGATTTTATGGGATCGCTCTTTTTTCACAATTCTTCTCTCCTCTTTTGTCTCTTGTCATGCTCTAGTTTTTGTATATCTATTGAGGGTTCATGGGCCTATGTTCTCCATTCAGAGTTTGTAGTTGATTCATTTATCTTCCTCCCGACTTCCAACATTTTCTTATTGGGTGTTCTTTGACTTCGACTTCGACTTTATATTATCTCATGGATCATCCAACCCCCCCACGTCGACCCGGATTACTCACAGTTGACAGTGTTCACCAATTATTTTATGTTCATTTCTTCAAGTATTCCCAAGCTTCTCTGGTGTCTTTGCAGTTAGATTCCAATAATTGTTCCCACTCATCTTTTTTCTCTTTCTAATTAGAGTTTGGAGGAGGATTTTTCGTGAGCGGTCGATACTCAACAATTTCGTCGGCTCCTTTGTCTAGGAGGAACTTGTGAAGTAATGATGAACAATGCAAATAAATATGTCATGGAGTTTTGTATCAAATTTATTTTTGAAGGTTTGGATTGACTCTTTATCTTCAATTGCTTGTTCTTCAATGTAATCTTGCACGATCCTCCCGAACCACTCATTCAGGTTTGTTCTTCATTCGTTTATGATTTTATACATCAAATACTCATCGAGGGTGAGTATGCATGTTAGATTAACTGATATATTTGTAGAGTGCCTCTGGAATGGCTTCCGGGAATCATTCGTGCATCTCCAAGAAGAACTGAGTGTGTGCTTCTGCTAGCGTCAATTGCTTTCTTCTTGCGTAATTTTTTATATAATTGGTAATTTTACAATCCCACCATTCATGTATGTATTTCAAAGTTAACATTTATATGTCTTTGTTATTCATGCTCGAGTTCAAAACTACCGGCAAAAAAACCATTGTTGTAGTCTGAGAGAACATACAAGAAGGTTACCGGTATATCCTTACATAGAGAAACACATGTTACAACTTCATATAGAAGAATACGTAGACATATAGACATACATGAGAGGCGAGAGAACCATCAAATAATTTTATTATATTCATAACAACCTCTTACATTCCATTACATAGTCATGTATATATACATATGATATTTTGTTACTAGTTGGTTACATTCATTAACTGCCTGGTCGGTCGACTCTAACTTTCTAATTAACTGACTTCCTGCCCGACTATTGTAGTCGACTTGGTTAGTTAATTATTGATACCATGTGTGCACAAGTCCAAAGCATATTAGACTAGAAAACACATAGCATATTAAGGAGTGAGTTGTTGATCATAAGAGGTATGGATCTTTTATTGTTGGTGATTTGGTTATAGTGCATGTGAGAAAAGAGACTTAACTTAGTGGAACTTATAACAAGTTCAATGTGATGAAAATTAGAACTATAAGGATGTTTGGTGATAATGTATACAAGGTTGAGTTGCGAATAGAAGTTCAAATTCAACATAGTACACATATGAACAATGTTTTTGATATATGAATAGGAGTTCAAATTTAGCATACTATACATATGAACAATGTTTTTGATATATGAATAGGAGTTCAAATTTAGCATACTATACATATGAACCATGTTTTTGATATATGAGTATTTTCATAATTAAAAATGATATATGAGTTTTTGATATATGAGTATTTGGTTTATCCTGCTTAGCCGGTTTTTCTTCTTTCATGGTGCTATGTTCATCCATTCCATGAGAACGAGGTAGGCCATGTCGAGGGTTGACCTACTATAGCAGGTTTGGACAACACAACTGCCCAGGACCTACCTCTCAAGATCTCACACTAGGAGGAGACCATACGGGCTCTTCGGGGCAGAACTGGTCTGTGCAGGCTCCTTAAGAGCCTTGGCCTCACCATGGCCTGGGACTTACCTCTCGAGCTCCAGTTACAGACGAGGATCATCCATGTTTCTCTAGGAAAAATTGGTTCGTGCAGGCTCCTCAGCAACCACGTCCTCCCAACGCTAAGAGTCTCCAAGGAGGGTTCTCGGTGGAAGAAGAATTTCCACCCAATTGGGTGAAATTCTTACCTTTCCTTCCTTCAACTTCCTTGGAGCACCATCTCACCACCTGCATCACCAGTCCATTTCAGGAGTTAATTTCCACGAGATGCATAGTGGAAGAAGAAGCCTTACCTCTGGATGACCACTCGGTGCACAATTTCGCTGCCTCCATGGAAGAAGACCCTGTCACAGACTCTATGGTTTCCTTTGACTCTGTCACTGACACTCTGGAGGAAAACCAAGCTCAAGAGGACCATAATCACCCAGCTCCAAATTCCTACAGACTCACGGACCCCCACCTAGTTTTAATCTTTGAAATGAGGACAGACCTGGCCGAGAAGAAGCACCGCCAGAGTTTCTTTAGAAAACGTCTAGACGCCTTGTATGATTTCCTGTCAAGTGAGCCTGAGAAGAGTTGTTTCCTGACATGTTGTCATCCCTTCACCTTCACACTCCGTCAATATGGATGTAATATCCCTAGGCCAAACTTAGTTATAAATGTAAATGCAAATGTACTTAAGTTGGTGAGTTGTTGGATATCATTTTGGGTATGCACCTTTCATGAAATAGTGTGTGCATGTACTACGCAGTAAAATCATGAAGTGTGCACATTCCAGGATATCGTGCGCAACAACTTAATTGCGCGTGATTTTGAGGCCATGGATCCTTTGTGTAAATGTTGTGTTTTATAGGATGGTGAGCTAGTTTTGTGATGATTAGGCCGGAGAGCCTAGATGTTAAAGGCCAATGCGCCTATTTTTGTATATTCTCATAATTCATATAAAATACATCATTTCACGTAGACTAACCACAATAAAAGAGTACGGGGGACTAAAATACACTAGTTAGGGAAAGGGGGGGGCTAAAAATTAAGGAAAAGGGGCTAAGATAGGGAGCTTAAGCCAAATAGGTATATTATATTAATATTTCTTAAATCATAAAGTATGGATAATTATTTTATCCTAAGTTCTAAAGTTGGATACAAGTGGGCCAAAGTAGCTCCCAACATGACAAGTGTCAAGTTGGGGACATGCATACATATAGTTTGGAATTGGTTCATTTCCCATCATTCCTTCCATCATTCAGCCAATTACTTGATCATCATTCAGACACTCATGGAGCTATCCTCTGTACCTTCATGTTATTGTACCTGAACCTATATCCATACCCAGACCTGTTTGTGTAGTTGGTTAGCTTGGGAGATGGACTGAAGAAGTGGGTTGTTAGGACCATGGGATATTGAAGAGGTAGGTTGTTAGGCCCATGAGAAATCTCTCTAGGTGATATAATTGTTGGGAATTGATTTCTTGAAGGTGATAAACTACAACTATAGGACTCTGAGTCTTCCTATCTGGCATGTTGATGAAGCCCGAAAAGGAATAGGGGCAGTCGAAGGACTGTTGAGCAGAGAAGGAGCACGCTTCTTGGGGTGGGACATGCATGTCGAGAATGAGGGACTGTAGGCTGTTAGTTTGAGTTGGCACCCGTGACAAAGTCTTTCCTGTTGTCTGTGATACAATAGTCTGGTTAGGAATCCCTTTAACCAGGTGGAGTTTAGTCCTAGCTCGGGGGTGACCCACTATTGAGAGTGATGAGCAGTGTGGTCTAAGGCTGGGAGGTTCGTGGAAGGTCTGGATGTAGTTGGTGATATTATTACCAAGATAAGTGTCAATTGTGTGATAAATTTACATGTTGCATTATTATTTATGTGTTTATTTTATGGGTTTATCCTATGTGTGGTCACAGCTGTCTTTATATTTATGGGTATTTCCTGTATATGTTGCATGTATATGTTTATTGTTATTTCAGTATGAATATGTGAATTTACAGTATGCATTTGTCTATTTACATTTTATATATAAATTTCTGCAAGAGTTCTGTGTGTATATATTTTAATTGCATGCAGTTCGAAAAATTTATGTGGCATAGCTTAGTTGGATGTTGGGTATGTTACAACATGGTATCAATGAATGAAAGAGTTTTCTAGAGTAGCATGGTTCGGCCTGGGTGGTCGGGGATATTAAAATATGGTATCAGAGCTTCAATTTTCAACACTGAGCCTGGATGGGCCGAATAAGTTAAGTTGAAGCGAAATTACATAGAGGATTGATTTCAAAGGGGCCAAATTTCAGTTTGTAGAGCGTCCATGGTAAAAAGTAACAACAATTGGGTAGAATTGGGAAAAGCCCCAATTTCTATTGTTAAATTCATGGGAAAATTGAGAAATTTGGCCGCGTGGTGAGATATTATTTATTTAATATCTGTTCTAGAAAATTCCGACCTAGAATTGGTTGAATTTGAAGTTACAGTGAAGCCATGACAGATGGAGAGATATCAATAATTAAAATTCTCACTTCGTGAATTGGGTGTGGGAAAAATTTGTTCCAGAAATGTCAACCCACAATGATTTGTTGTTGCAAAGGTTGAACTGGTGTTATCGGGGTGAAATTGAACAAATTTATTAGTTGCAGAATGTCTATGGTAAAAATTGGGGAAAAGTTAAGCAAAAGCCCAAATTTCTACAGTGGAATTCACGAGGAATTGATGAGCACAAAAATGAATGTGCGCAGGTGGGAACACTAGAAATGCATGATGCGTGGTAAAAATCTTGTGATATGTAATAATTTGGTGTCATGCAGAAAAACATTGGCATGCTGGTGCACACACTAAATTTTGGCGTCGCGCAGAAAAATGTTGGTGTACGGGTGCACACACTAAATTTTGGTGTCGCACGGAAAACTGTTGGTGTGCGGGTGCATGCACTAAATTTTGGCGCCGCGGAGAAAAATGTTGGTTTGCAGGTGCACGCACTAAATTTTGGCGTCGCGCAGAAAAATGTTGGTTTGCGGGTGTGCACACTAAATTTAGCATTGTACGGTCTGCGTATGCATAATATGGTGTGCGTAGTGTGCACACACATAATAATGGCGCACGTGGTGTGCGCAGTATTGGCAGAGCGCAGAGGATTTTGGTTGGTGCACGCACAATGTAGGTATATGTTGTCGCGCAATAGTTTAGTTAATGGTCTGCACAGAGTATTGGTGCGCAGTGGGGGTGTAATAAACTTTGGGACGGTGCAGTGCATAGAGTGAAATGCACGCAAAATCTCAACGCAAGATACAGAAATTGTGTGCAATAGGTGATAGTGCAAGAACTAAAATCTTGTGCGGTTGATATTGGTGCGCGACACAAAAATAGTGTGCATCGGTTATTGGCGCGACAGGGAAGTGATTCATGGTAGTTATGGATGTGCGGAGAATAAATTACCTTGTGGTGTTGCTTCACATGCTAAATATGGGTGTACATATTGAAATTTGTGTGTGCAAAGTCGTTCGGACGGTGAACAACAATAGAAAAACAATGATTTTCTACAACGTTTTATACTACTTGAACATCATCTTTTTGCAGCGCATTTTTGAGGCCCTTAAGAGCATTTTTAGCAACTCAAAGACCATGAGAATAGAGTGTTCCATGGTACATTTGGTCTCTGCAGCTCAATCTTGCGTGATTGATATTGGTGCGCGACACAAAAATAGTGTGCATCGGTTATTGGCGCGACAGAGAAGTGATTCACGGTAGTTATGGATGTGTGGAGAATGAATTACCTTGTGGTGTTGCTACACATGCTAAATATGGGTGTACATATTGAAATTTGTGCGCTCGAATTCGTTTGGAGGGTGACCAACAATAGAAAAACAGTGATTTCTGCAACATTTTATACTGCTTGAACGTCATCTTTTTTGCAGCGCATTTTTTAGGCCCTTAAGAGCATTTTTAGCAACTCAAAAACCATGAGAACGGAGTGTACCATGGTACATTTGGTCTCTGAGATCTTTCTAATGGTGTAAACCATTCGCCAAATGGAGCTTTTATGAGAATGTTACAGCACAAACAATGGAGGGTAAATTTTAAGACCCATCTAACTTCAAAGAGCCATAACTTTCTGCTCCGGAATCCAATTGAGGTGCAGGAGCAGTCAATGGAAATATATTGAACCATAGAAGACATTCATAGATCTGAATTAATTTTTTGGGCATGTTAAACATTTTTTATATGGAAAAGAAGGTACATGTAGCATTCCATACCAAAAACACGAATTGGCCTAGAACTTCAACGAGATGTAACTAGCAACCCGAAACCCAGAAAAAGGTGAAAATTGGACATAGTGTCCATAATATGTATATGAAGAAACCCAATTGATATCCTATGAAAAATCCAATGGAGTAGGTGCAAAAATGCATAATTATAGCGCAGAGTTGCGCCAAGTTGAAGGGTGAACATAAAAATTAATGGGCAATTTTCAAATAACCATAACTTTCTGCTCAAGACTCGGAATTGAGCATGGGAGAAGGCATTGGAAAGGTCTCGGAGAGTAGAATACAAATAGTCACCCATAAAATTGATTCGAGCATTCAATTTTTTGGAAATCAGAAAAAATAATTCTGATATATTATTGAACCAGAATGGTTCATATTTTCATGAAATTGTTGACACAGTTACCCTGACAAAGTTTTGTTGGATGAAGATTTTGTAGAGTTAACAGAAACTAGATCAGATCAGGATGAACACAAATTTCAGAGGAATGGAAGAGGCACAGGGGACTTACAACCAGGAATATGATATTATATGGATGGATGTCCATTTGGGCATTGAAGGAACAAACTCCAATGGACATGGAGATGGAAGGGATGAAAACGTAAATATGGTAGAGACCACTAAAAATTTGCAAAAGGATGTCGAAAGCCATAAAGATGATAATGAAAGGCTTATGATATCCAAGGAGTAGAAGGAGGACTTTAACATGAAGTTAATATAGATCTTGAACATAATAGAAAAGAAATTGGATAAGGAGAGTGACTCAAGCAAATCAGGAAGTCATAGGTCTCCTGATGAGAAAACAAGAACCATAAGTGTCAGCAGACATCACCATCACTCCCCAAGGAATTCCAATAAGAGAGCACACAATAGCTCAAGTCCATCCCCTATCAGGAAGAATAAGAAGTCTGGGGTGGATGAGCTACGAGGAGAAACAAACAAAATCAAACCTCCTACATTCGATGGTGAGCACAAGAAGAATGAAGATGTCGAGACATGGTTTTTGGGAATGAGAAAGTAATTTTAATTGCATAATTATTCTTCTCATGTAGAAGGTATAATTTCCATCTATCAACTCAAGGGAAAGGCATCCATGTGGTGGGATCAACTTGTGTAGGTGCAACACATTAAAGAGAAAAGTGTAACTTGGAGGAAATTCAAGAAGTATTTTGAGAAGAAATACTTGACTAAGAGATACTATGACAAGAAAATGAATGAGTTATTTGAAATCAATCTTGGGAGTATGAGCATAGATGAATATGAGAGAAGGTTTTTAAAACTGTTGAAGTATGTCTTCTTTCATTAAGGATGAGACAATTAAGATTCATAGGTATTTGAGTGGATTTCCATCATTCATCAGTGAAAAAATACAGTATGATGATCCCAAGACATTGGAGGAGACCATAAGGTGAGCTAAATGCCTATATGATCAACAAAAATAAAGGCTGACTTTCCAAAAATCTTGGGAAGACAAAAATAAATTCAAGATGGAACAGAGGAAGAAGGGAACTAAGCCACCATTCTTCAGAAATAATACTCAGGGAAAACCAAATTATAGAGAACCCAGAACGATTGAGACAGGGGGTCAAAGGCCAAGGCAACCACCTATTCAATGTTGGGGTTGTAAAGGAGATCATATGTTCATAGATTGTCCTCACAGAGGTGAAAAATTGAGGACTGTTCACAATGTACAACAAGATGAAATAGTGGAGGACATGGGTAGAAATGTACCAAGGATCTATGTAATCCTGGACAACAAGCAAGTAGAGTATCAGTCACATATGATTGAAGTGGTAGGTATGATCAACAACCAAGCTATTGCTATTTTGATTAATTCATGAGCTAGTCATAGTTATATAGATCCTAAGATGGTGAAAAGTTTGCATTTGCCAAGAAGAAAGCATGGAAAATATTGGTTGGTGCAGCTGGCTACCGGAGCCAAAAGAAAAGTTAATGAGATGGTTAAGTCATGTCTTATGGACATGAATGGATTGAACACCAGGGTAGATTTGAACATCCTGCCTTTAGGTTCCTATGATTGTCTAATTGGGATGGATTGGTTGGATCAACATCATGCTATCCTAGACTTTCATAACAAGACATTTACTTGCTTGGATGAGGAAGGGAATCTAAGGAAAGTGCAGGGAATTCCTAGGGAAGTAACCATCAGAGAAATTTCAGCATTGCAGCTGAAGAAATGTTACAGAAAGGGGTGTCAAATATTTGCAGCTCATATGGAAGAGACACCTAAATATAAGGTGCTAA
>SNQJ01S0301452.1:0-10325 GCA_010110895.2 Picea sitchensis
GCCCCATGAAGCTTCTCACCTCATGGGCATTTTTCGGCACTGGCCACTCCATAATGGCCTTTACCTTTTCTGGGTCCACAGAGATTCCTTCACCGAAAATCATATGACCTAAATAGTGAATTTCTTTCTAGAAGAAGGAACACTTCGATAACTTCCCATACAATTTTTTCTCCCTAATGCAAGACAACACCACTCGTAAGTGTTCCTCATGTTCTCTTCCATTTTTGGAATAGATGAGGATGTCATCTAGAAATACTTGTACAAAATGGTCTAAGTACTTCTGGAATACGCCATTCATGAGGATCAAGAATACAGTTGGTGCATTGGTCAATCCAAAAGGTACTATGACAAACTCGTAATGCCCAAACCAAGTTTGAAAGGCAGTTTTTGGGATATCGCCTTCCTTAATCCTTAATTGATGATACCCTGATCGCAAATCGATCTTTGAGAATACCGTTTCTCCTTTCATCTGATCGAAGAGGTCATCTATCTGCAGCACTAGGTACCTATTTTTCACTGTAGCACAGTTCAAGTCCCTGTAGTCTATACACAATCGTAAGGAACCATCCTTCTTCTTTACAAAAATTACTGGTGCACCCCAAGGTGAGACGCTCGGCCTTATTAACCCTAAGTATAACAACTCTTTCAACTGCATTTGTAACTCACAAAGTTTTGGCACTGTCATCTGATACGGAGTCTTGGAAATCAATTTTGCACCAGGTTTTAGCTCAATAGTAAAATCAAGCTCCCTCTCAGGAGCTAACCCTGGTAACTCGTTCAGAAAAACATCCTTAAATTCTAACAATACCGGGTACCGATCTAATGAGGGTCCCTTCTTTCATTCACTTCTTCCACTACATATAGTCGACACCCTTGCCTCAAGAATCGCTTAACCTTCATAGTTGAGATAAAGCGTAGAGACACCTTTCTCCATACACCCTGGATCTCCACTGCCCTTCCTTCATCATCGACACAAAGTACCCTTTTTGTGAAACAATCCACCAAAGCTCGATGAGCTTATAACCAATCAATTCCAATGATTAGGTCATACGCTCCAAGAGTAGTGACGTATACCTTCAACCTGGTAGTACACACTCCCAGGTCTACTATACAATTATCAACGCTAGGTCCTACCGCTTGTTTTTCCCCCGAATCCATCTCGACTTGTTTAAAGTCATTGTGCTCGTAGGCTGCCAACCCACTCTTTTCTAATGCAAATGGTGAAATGAAACTATCTGTCGCACCAGAATCAAATAAAATCTTAACATTGATATGATTTAACGTACCTGATGACTCCACCACCATGGATTGATGTTCAGCCTGGCAATTATTAACCACTGCATAAATATGGTGGCTGCTACTTGCTCTTCCCATCGGGGCCTTTCCTTCTCTATGCACAAATCCTTATTGTAACTCTAGGCAGTCACGTTGGTAATGGGGTCCTCCACATCCCCAACAGGTAACACAAGATTGAACCTGTGCACTATTTTGTGACTATCTCTGAAATGAGTTCCTTCCCCTGGAACCCCTGCCCCTACTAGCTACTCCCTGATATGGTCGTGGACCTTCCTACATCGTTGGTGATGAATGAGATGTTGCACTCGATGCCATTGAAATCCCTGTGGCTACTGTCCTTGGTGTGACTCTGTTACCATATGGAGGTGGCCTTGAGACCCCTCCCCTGGGAAATGTCCTAGGGGCCTTCCCTATGAATCCAAGATGATGCAGAAAGGTTGGTCTCGTACCTCCGGTTAAATTCATGTGTTCCTCCGCATAATGCGCATTTTCCACAGCTTCTGCTACTGAAGACGGTTTCCACATCCGAACCATAGACCTTATCTTAGGGTTTAGCCCATAGACAAAGCATTATGCCTGTTGTTGGTCATTATCTGACGCAGACCTATCGGCCCTCAGGACTGAGATCCGCTCACAGGATCATTCTCTATCTCTTTTAGCCAAAGAAGCTCCTTTCAATTCCTCGCTGGAATCTACAATTTATCGATCCACAGGTCCTTTTTTCGCAGCTCGCAATCTCACGAGTTTGTGAGTCATGGCTCTCGACTCTTCCTCTCAAATCTCGTGATATCCGAGATCGCAAAATGGGTATATATTTTCTTTCATCAGTGCCCAATGCCCTCTACGCGTGACCACCAGCTAAGCTTCACACAAGCTCCTCTCACTACTCTACACTTCGCATGTTTCAACATCGAGCCCTGGTGCTCTTAATTCATGAATTCCTGATATGTGAGAGTCAATGAAGTGTTGACCCCTTCAACTAGGTGACGTGTGTCCACCTGTCTATTCCTTGGGCCCACTTTGTGGTTCTGCCACATGTCCCTTGTGCCCGGATTTCAGCACTTCACGACTTCTAATGTCGAAAACAACTCCTTTCAACCTCTGAACCCCCGAATACGTGAAATACAATGGGATTCCTGATCCAACGATCCTCCCGTGACCTAGATCTGATGGCTATCCTCGCTCCTCACAATTTTGTGACTTCGTGACTTGGAGAACCCAACTCTTGGGCTCTCACCCTACGAACCTCTGATTTCATGAGATCCCTAGATCTCTGCCACCTGTCCTCCTCCGATGGACGGATGCGATTTTCTCGCAACTTCTCCACTCGCGAAGTCGAAGGACTTCCTTCTCTAAACCCCAATGTTTGAATCCCCGATAGAGAGGATCTCGCAACACATGTCCTCCTTCCATCGAACGACTCAGATTCTTTCGTGGTTTCACAACTTTAGGACTCTCGGGACAAAAGTCTCGACCTTTTATCCTTTGATATGCTGAAATGGAAAATTTTTGACACGTCATCAATGTGGGTCCCACAATGGAACTTCCCGTCTTTTTGGAGTTCTCGGACTTTGCGACTTCGCAAATCCTAATGCTAAGCCTTCAGCTCTTCAACCCACGAAACCCTGAAATATCGAGTTCCGATGTGCTTCACCAGTAACTGGCCCACACAAGCCCTTTCGCCCCCTCGGGACTTTGCCTTTCGCAACCTCGTGAATCTTAAGGCAAGGCTTTCAGTTCTCCAACTTCTGAAACCTCGAAATGAGATTTTGTGAGTGATCCAACGGCTCCTATTGGCTCAAATCCTACAGCCCGATTTCTCCTAATATTGCACTTAGAAAAACACTCACTGTAACCTTCTTGCTCCTCTACAAGATCTGACAGCTTCCGGGACTTCGCGAATCCTCCACGAAGGATTCCGACCATCCAATACGTCCTTATCAACTCCTGCGAAATGAACAAGTATGCTTTCACAAAACTTATCCACCAGCAAACAACGCCATTGCGCCTCCTTACGACACTTCAAAACTCTATCCCTCCTGAGCTTTCTCCATAACTCGAGTCTTCAAGAAGACTTCTGCATGCACTCCTTGCGGCAATTCTTCAAATACTCCCAAGTATTTGAGCCTCTTCGACTCTGCGCACTCCCTGTGACAACAGTATTTTCAACAACTCCCTCAGGTTGTAACTCTGAGACTTCACTCAGCCTGCACACTCCTTGCACGGCTCCTGTGCTTAAATTACACTTCTACGATAATGAGAACAATGTTATCCCTCCTGAGCTTGCAGAGACGAACTCTGACTTATGTCAATGCACACCTTGCAGACAATTTCACTGCACTCCTTGTAGGAAAACTCTTGCTCAGACAGAGAAACAATTGAAACTCATTTCCTTATTCTCCCTCTCTTCATATTTCAGACATTAAATATGAAATCATACATTCTCGCATCAAAGAAAATGCATAACAGAGAGTAAACAAGCATATATCAATCAGCATGTACAAACATAGAAAGCAATTGAACACCATGAGTCTGAACTAAAGATCTTTGTATTAATCAAGAACTTTTGTACATGTGTTTTTACTCTACACAGCTCTCGGCTTCTTCTTCTCTATGCTCTCTTGATTGATTATGCTGCTAATGTTACAATGATACAAGTGAGGGTGTCTATATATGTTTTCCCTCCGGCTCCTAAAACTGTCTAATCTAAGAATTCAAAGCTACCTACTTACATTTACTAGCATAAATGCCTCTTAGTCCTTCAGACGAGAGTGGGACGCTGAAGGTCTGATTACAATCTACAAGTACGCTCTTTCTTAATTGTTTCATTTACGTTTGGCATATCCAACTTCAAAACATTTCAAACAACTTATCATGTGCCAAAATGCGTTGGTGTTTGTCACATGCTCGCTTGTTGTTGGCGATGCTCCTGCATCATACTCCCTCGCTTGAAAGTTTTCATGGGCTCTTGTCCATGAGCTCTCGCACGGTCTGTCCATGCTTCTAGATCTCTATTTCATTTTCCCATATGACATCTTCAATTGGATGTCCCTTCCACTTGACCAAGTATTCAAAGTATTTTTTTCTCCTGGTCCTCTTACTAACTCTTTTGTCCAGTATGCTTTCCATCTGTGGTTTCTCTACAACTGGCATTTGTTTAGTCCACTGAACCTCTGGTTGTTCACTACCTACTTCTGCTTCCTCATCTTTGTAAGGGTACAAATATGAGATTTTGAATATCGAATAAATTTCAATCTCATAAGCATTTGCCCCAATTTTCTTCAAGACCTTACATGGTCCGATCTTCTTCATCTTCAGTTTGTTATATGTCCCCTTCAGAAACCTTTCCTTTCTCAGATGTGCCAGAATAAAATCACCAACCTCAAATTGAAGTTGTCTCTTGTGTTGATCGGCTCTGCATTTATACTCTTGTCTCAAGTTTTGTAATCTCTCCTTCACCTGGCTGTGAAGTTCCTTCATTGCTTCTGTGAAATCCTCTGCACTAGCACTCCTAGTTGCATTCTGTTCTGAATCTCTGAATTTTGAAACTCCTCTTGACTGCATCCCATAAACAATTTGGAATGGACTATTCCCTGTGCTTCTATTTAGTGAGTCGTTATATGCAAATTCCGCATGTGGCAGAATATTGTCCCACTGATTGTGGTGTTCTGTCACCAAGTTCCTCAGCAAATCTCCCAAACTCATGTTCACAACTTCTGTCTGTCCATCCGTCTAAGGATGATAAGCTGAACTGAACGACAAGTTTGTTCCCATATTTTTCCATAAGGTTCTCTAGAAGTGCCCCATGAACTTGGTGTCTCGATCCGAAACTATGCTCCTTGGTAAGATGTGAAGTCGAATGACTTTTTAGAAAAACAAATTCGCAATGTGAGTTGCGTCACTAGTTTTCTGGCATGGTATGAAGTGTGTCATCTTAGAAAATCTATCTACCACTACAAAGATTGAGTCAAACCCTCTTTGTGTTCTCGGCAACCCCAATATGAAGTCCATGTTGGCTTCATCCCACGGCCTCTCTGGTATGGATAACGGTTGATATAATCCTGCATTCTGCCTCTTTCCTTTTGAATGCTGACAAATTCTACATCTGTCCACGAATTGTTTGACGTATGCTCTCATTCTTGGCCAATAATATGACTCATTTATCTTTGAGAACGTCTTGTTATTACTGAAATGCCCGGTCAATCCTCCACTATGTTTCTCCTTCAACAGATTCTCCCTCATGGAGCATTTTGGAATACAAAGTTGATTACCCTTAAACAGTAATCCTTCTTGGATCATGTATTATGTCCATTAGCTTCTATCCCTGAGAATTGGATTCTCAGCTACTTCATATGCCTCCTTAAAATCTGGATCATCTCTGTACATGTCCCTGAGATCATCAAAACCTATTGTTTTGACTCTGAACTCCTGCAACAGCAAACATTTCATGCTCAAAGAATCGACAACTTTGTTAGCAATTCCAGAAATATGCCTGATTACAAAAGTAAATTTCTGCATGTATTCAACCCATTTTACATGTCTTTGATTCAACTTCTCCTGTTGAGTCACAAATTTCAAAGCATGATTGTCACTATATAAGACAAACTCCTTTGGGATTAAGTAATGTCTCCATTTCTTCAATGCCTGAATAATAACATAGAACTCCTTGTCATATGTGGAGTATTTCACTTTCGCCTCATTCAGCTTCTCGCTGAAGTATGTTATCGGCCTGTCTTCTTGGCTCAAGACTTCCCCTATTGCAAATCCACTTGCATCACATTTTACTTGAAATGTCTTTTTGAAATCCGGCAACACCAAAATTGGTTGTTCCGTGATTTTCTTCTTCAACAAATTAAAACTTTTCTCAACCTCTTATGTCCAGTGAAAAGACTTGTGTCTCTTCTTCACTGTGTCCATCATCGGTGCACTAATTCCACTAAAATTCATGATGAACTTTCAGTAGAAACTAGACAATCCATGAAAACTTCTCACCTCAAATATACTCTTCAGTGATGGCCAATTCTTAATTACCTCCACCTTATCTGGATCCATCCTCAACTTATCTGCAGAAATAACAAAACCCAAATAAATGAGCTCTATCCTCATGAATGAATATTTCTTCATATTTATCAGCAACTTCTCTCGCTGTAATCTCTACATTACTGTAGCCAAATGTTTCAGATGCTCTGTCTCTGTTTTACTAAAAATCAGTATGTCATCAAGATACACAATGACAAATTTTTCGATGAAATCCTTTAGGACTTCATTCATCAACCTCATGAAAGTACTTGACGCATTCGTTAAGCCAAACAGCATAAAAATCCATTCATACAACCCTTCATTAGTCTTGAAGGTTGTCTTCCATCCATCACCTTCTCTCATACGAATCTGGTGATATCCACTTTTCAAATCAATCTTCGAAAAAAAATTGGCCCCACTCAAGCAATCCATCAAATCATCCATCCTTGGCAATGGAAATTTGTACCTGATGGTTATCTTGTTGATTTCCCTCGAGTCAGTACACATCCTTCAGCCTCTGTATTTCTTCAGACTGAGCACTATTGGAAAAACACATGGACTCAAGATTTCTCTCACCAACCCCTTGTCCATTAAATCCTGGACCTGTCTTTTGACTTCTTCATTCTCCTGCGGCATCAATCTGTACGCTGCTTTGTTTGGTAAACTAGATCCAGGTATAATATCAATATGATGACTCACACTTCTGATCAGTGCCAACGAATGAGGTAGTTCGTCTACTACTATGTCAGCAAACTCCTCCAGTAACTCCTGGATTTCCTCTGGTAGATCATCCACCCTTGTATTGGTTAAAACAATTTTAGGCTTCCTGACCACAATGAATTGTGGTTCCTCCTTCTTCTTAACCTCTGTAAGAAGTTCCTTCCCACTCATGAGAAGTACAGTGTTGCTTACTTCAGGTTTCACCTCTTTGTCCTTAATTGGAAACAACATGTGAGTTCTCCCATTCTTCTCTAGGGTGTATGTGTTCTTCCTCCCATCATGAATCACATTTCTGTCATATTTCCATGGTCTACCCAGCAATAGATGACAAACATCCATGGGAATAACATCACATAGTATTTCATCATTATACCCTCCTATTTTAAATTCAACTAACCATTGTTTAGTGACATTTACCTGATGTCCTTTTTGTAGCCACGAAACTCTATATGAACTTGGATGTTCAATACTCTCCAGCTCCATCTTTTCTACCATGTATGTAGAAACGAGATTATTTGTGCTACCACTGTCCACGATGACTTTGCATACCCTGTCTTTGGTCTTGCAAGCGGTCCAAAAAAGTTTGTTCCTTTGGAATGAACTCTCCACCTCCTTCTCTGGCGTTAAGAGAAATTTTTGCATCACCAACGATCTTCCACCTTTAGCATCCTCTGCCTCAACATTCCTTCTTTGTGCTTCGGCAATGTGAGTTTCACCACCTTCTTTCTTTTTATCTGGACATTCATAAGATTTATGTCTGACCTTTCCACATGTGAAGAATTTCACCACTCCACCTCTTCCTCTTCCTCTACCTCTGTTATGAGGATAAATGTTTCCATCAGCATACTAACCTCTCTGTTCTTTATGATGCCCTCTCTACAAGCTTCCACCTCTCTCAGTTTGAATCTGAGGTTTCTTCCATTCTTCTTTTGGTTTCTGATTTCTATCCTAGGCAACTGATTTGCCTCTGGGCTGATTTATGCCTCGGCCTCTTTGACCTTTTTTTTGGCTCAGATTCTCTTCATCTTTTAGAGCCATCTGATAAGCATCTTCCATCGTTCGGATCGTCATCATGCTCATATCATCCTGAATTTCATATCTCGGACCATTCATATATCTGGAAACCTTTTCATCATCACTTTCCCGATGACCTGCTCTGATGTTTAGCCTGTAGAATTCTTCAGTGTAATCCTTCACTATCATCAACTTCTGTCTCAAATTTTTCATTCTCCGAAACAGAGTAGTTTGGTAATTTGGTAATCTTCGCGATCATCCTATCCCAACTCTTGATCTTTTTCTTGCCTTTGCAGCATCTGTCAACTTGTAGCTCATCCCACCACATTGTTGCATGTCCTTTTAATCTTGTGACAACATGTTTGACCTTTTTGTCCTCCTTGACATCTTCATAGTCAAAATATGTGTCCAAAGTTCTAATCCAGTCTAGAAGTTCTTCAACATCTAGCTTTCCTTCATATACTGGAATATCCATTTTTACTCTAGCACCCATTCTTGCAATAGCCCTAATCAGGCGTTCATTTGCTGCATCTTTTGCTGTGACTTCTTCTCCTTCATGTCCAACTTCATTTTCACTTTCGGAATCACTGACATCCCCAGCACCAGCTATGCGCCTCTATTTTATTTCCATGTCCACGACTCTGGCATGTAGGCCATGTATATCTCTTTCCATGGCTGGATTTGGCACCTGCCTACCCCTTCCTTCTGGCGTTTCCCTATCCTCTGGTGGATTGGGTGTTTGTCTGTCTCTTCTTCTTGGTGGCATGGCTAAGATTTTCTTTCTCACTTTCCCTATATGAAGTATACAAACAGAGTCAAGCTCTGATACCACATTGACGCAGACCTATCGGCCCTTGGGACTGAGATCTGCTCACAGGATCATTCTCTATCTCTTTTAGCTGAAGCAACTCCTTTCGATTCCTCACTGGAATCTGCAATTTATCAATCCACGGGTCCTTTTTTCGCAGCTCGCAATCTCACGAGTTCGTGAGTCGTGGCTCCTTACTCTTCCTCTCCAATCTCGCGATACCCGAGATTGAGAAATGGGTATAGCTCTTCTTTCATCAGCGCCCTCTATGCGTGACCACCAGCTAAGCTTCATGCAAGCTCCTCTCGCTACTCATCACTTCACATGTTTCAACGTCAAGCCCTCATGCTCTTACTTCACAAATTCCCGATATGCAAGAGTCAACGAAGTGTTGACCCCTTCCACTAGGTGACATGTGTCTTCCTGTCTATTCCCCGAGCCCACTTTGTGGTTCTACCACATGTCCCTCATGCTCAGCTTTCGGCACTTTGTGACTTATGATGTCAAAAACAACTCCTTTCAACCTTCGAACCCCCAAATGCGTGAAATACGATGGGGTTCCTGATCCAACGATCCTCCCGTGACCTGGATCCGACAACTATCCTCGCTCCTCACAATTTTGCAACTTTGCAACTTGGAGCACCCAACTCTTGGGCTCTCAATATGCAAACCTCTGAGTTCATGAGATACCTAGATTTCTGCCACCTGTCCTCCTCCGAAGGACGGCTGCGATTTTCTCGCGACTTCGCCACTCGTGAAGTCGAAGGACTTCCTTCTCTGAACCCTGATGTTCGAATCCCCGATAGAGAGGATCTCGTAACACGTGTCCTCCTTCCAGCGAGCGGCTCAAATTCTTTTGCGGTTTCGTGACTTTGGGACTCTCATGACAAAAGTCTCGACCTCTTATCCTCTGATATGCCAAAATGATGAAATTCTGACACGTCATCAACGCGGGTCCCACGATGGAACTTCCCGCCTTTTTGGAGTTCTCGGACTTCGCAACTTTGTGAATCCTGATGCTTAGCCTTCATCTCTTCAACCCATGAAACCCCGAAATATCGAGTTTTGATGTGCTTCACCAGTAACTAGCCCACACAAGCCCTTTCGCCTCCTCGGGACTTCACCTTTCGCAACCTCACGAATCTTGAGGCAAGGCTTTCAGTTCTCCAACTTCTAAAACCCCGAAATGAGATTTCGTGAGTGATCCAATGGCTCATGTCTGCTCAAATCCTACGGCCCGATTTCTCCTAAGATTGCACTTAGAAAAACACTCACCGTAACCTTCTTGCTCCTCTGCAAGATCTGACGGCTTCCGGGACTTCACAAATCCTCCATGGAGGATTCTGACCATCCAATACGTCCTTATCAACTCCTGCAAAATGAACAAGTACACTTTCACGAAACTTATCCACCAACAAACAATGTCGTTATGCCTCCTTACGACACTTCAAAACTCTATCCCTCCTGA
>SNQJ01S0301454.1:9303-19628 GCA_010110895.2 Picea sitchensis
GCTTTTTGGCTTATAGTTTGTTGGATGTCTTCTTTTTTACCCTCAGTACTATCTTTCACGTTTTTGAGCTTTCTCATCAAAGTAGGAGAGATTATGTATTAACCTTGAAAATCAACAAATGATTAAATTCAGTAAGTCCAATCTTCATAGTTCTTATTTTCTGACTAAAGTGGTTATGTTTGGGTTGATTCTGACTGTCTTAGGTTTCTTAACAGTTTGTCTGAGGTTTTAAGCTTTCTCAAAAGAAAACCCCTGAAAATAATTTTTCCCTTTTTCTCTACAGATTGAGGGGTTTTGAAAGTTGAGAAAAATTGGTCTAGAATAATCAAAACAGGTTGACAAATCTCTATTGTAAATTTTTACACAAATAACCAACCCTGATATTTTAAGTATCACTGATTTCCCCCGCTTCGTATACACAAGCTAACTATAAGACAGATGGTGAAAGGAAATTCATATTTGATTGCCCCCATCTAGTCCCATAGACAATGAAAGGAAATTCATTTAAATGATTGCCCTCATCTAAATATAAAAGAAACATATAACTTCACCAGGGTACTGAATAGGCCTGCTGGCAGTGAAGCAATATCTGAGGTGTCTGTAAGGTTGTCATACTTATCTATCACTCTATTCGAGTTATCAGTTTTTCGAAACTGGATATTCGTCTTAAGTCAAAATAGAGCTCCCCAATTATAAATTATAAATTTTATTTCGATTGATGCAAGCTAAAATTTACAAATCTGTTGAGTTTCCTAAGATTGTTCTAATCATATTAATACTAACTTAAATTTAGAACGGGAAGGAGAATATTATGAAGAAGACTACATCTGAGTTTAAAGCAAATAAAAGTTTTGAAAAGGTTTTCAAAGGTTTTATAGAATCTCTTTTTCCTCTCCTTTAAACAGTTTATCAGTGATAAACCCTTGACACCATTTACCCAATGAAGGCACTGAGTCTACATGTTCTCCTCATCCCGCAGGGAGACGAGGTCCCCAGTTGGAGCCTATGTTGAAACAGATCTTAAAATCTTTTATCCTTAAGGCCTAGATTTTTATTTTTGTGTTTTTAAGGTTTCATCTTTCCTAAAACAAGAATTTCGTCATTTCTAAATTCACGATATCTTTTTATCATTTATAACGAATGGAAAAAAAGTTTACAAAAATATAAGTTTTCCAACGCTCTTTTGAAAAATTATTTAAAAACGGGTTGTAATTTTAAATTTGCGATTTTTTTTAATTTAAACATGAAAGAAATCGAGATTCAGGGTTTTCTGTAAACAGATGTTTGATGCAAATTGAATCACGAAACCCCAATCCCCGATTTCCCGATACGTTTAAAGCTTAATTAAAACACGAATGAATTAATTCTCTTTTAAGAAAGGTTTAAAGTTAACATAATTACGTCGTGATTTCGGGATTCGTGATTCTATGAGAGCACGTCTTTTGTCATCATTGTTCTTGAAATCCCGATTTCCAATTTCCCGATTCATAAATCACGTTAGATTAAACTAATTATGTTTTGGCCCTAATCATGATTATTCAGTTAATTAAGATAAGCTAAGTCCTATTTAAAAGAAACAAGCTATCGCGATTTCGCGATTCACGATTCCGTGAGAGCACGTCTCATGTCATAATGTTTCCCGAAATCCCGATTTCTGAAATCCTGAAAGGGTCTTATCTTAATTAATTAATGTGATTAAAAAGTGTTTAATTCTTAATTAAATCATCGCGATTTCGCAATTTCGCATTTTTGGATTTCGTTTTTCATTGACTACATATCTCTCGACATCAGGATTTCCGAAATCCCGAAAATTGAAGTTTTCAACCTTAAATTATGATTAATATTAATTAACCTTTTCTTAAAAACAAGATTAATGGTAATCATATTAAGCATTCATTAATGCTTCATTTTCCGATTAAGTAAGTTTCTCGTTTTATTCAAAAAACTGAGAGCGCCTAAGTATGGACATTAAATGCATATCTCCAAAAATATCTTTTGCCTTAAGAGCTTTAATTTCGTGACAGTGGTACAAATCTCGTCATTTTTAAAATATGTTCTAAGTAAACGTTCGAAAGTCTGTATTTTCATTTTAAGCTGAGCTTATTCATCTACTTTATGTGACAGGTTTTTAAGTTAAAACGCAGAGCCATGGCACCTAAAAAGGCACCGAAGAAAAACGAAGACACACAGGAAGGTGACATTATCTCTGATACTACTCCACACGCCATAAACTCCATCAAATCATGGACTCAAATTTCCGAATTGTTGGAGTACGAGCTAAAACATGCTGACCATGATTCTGAAAATCATCTCCAGGACATTGTTGAGTCTGAACTTCATAAGGTTGTTGTGCGTCCGAGGCTAGTGGCATATACTGAGATGATCGGTTGGGCTCTGGATAAGGTAGATATCCCAACAAGGAGCATTCAGAACGAACAAGGAGCTATCATCGTCTCATTCAGGCCTGAGCACATTCAAGTAATGTATAAACTCTTGCCGAAACATAAACACACCTTTAATGCTGAATTTTTAGCTGAGTTTCAGAGAAAAGAATGTATTGAGGCAGACCAGACATACCTCGACATGATTAGAGGATGGGTGAGGTCTGAAGCAAAGTTTAGGGCTTATTCTCATGGGATTTATGCAACAACTTCCTTAAACGAATATATGGTTTATGTATCCATGATGTTATGCAGAATTTTTGGGAGAAAAGATCTCTGTCACTTTCATGCAGACTGGGTACCCTTCTTAGAGGAAACTTTAGAAGGGAATGGTTTTAATTGGCATAAAATTTTGTCGGATAACCTAACACAAGAAATTTTAAATTACAAAGAAGCCAAGTCAAAAGGACAACCAGTGTCTTTTTATATGTCTGCCTATATTATGGATGCAATCTGTTTTATAACCCCCTTTCCATTAATGAATTGGAGTTGGAGAATCTCATGTCCAGAACCCATTCATGAATACCACTCAGCCCTTTGGGAAGAAAAATATAAAGATGTTTTTTATGATGTTTGTCATTTCGTAATTATTCCTATGCACAAATTATTTTTTGGATGCGAACCCCCTCGCATATCTGACGCAGTCATAGGAAGTCTTAAATCAGTTGCCGACTGGTTTATTGAGGAAATCTTTCCTATGTTAGGGTTTATGGTTGTTCCATTCCCCATCATGCACTCCCGAAATTCTTACCAGACAGATTGGTATGCAGAGAAGTAGCTCATCAGATAGCCAAGGGTGGTGTTGGATTGGAATTAAAAGCACTTCAGAAGAAAGCATGGTCATCTTTCCCTGTTTATGTCGGGAAATTTCCTTTATCAAATTTAGGCCATTCTAAGGTAGAGGCTGAGTCATTGGAAGAAGTGAAGTTAGTAAATATTGAGCATAGAAAATATGACCCCTACCAAATAATAAGTAGGCATTACATACATTGTAATTTAAAGGCATATGAACATGAAGTATCTGTTTATGATGATATATTTAAAGATGTTAAGACTTATGAAGAAGTGTTGAATAGAGTCCAGGCCTTGCCACCAGACTCTCAGGCTGGGTTTGCATCTTTTTAAAGCCATAGGCGAAGCTGCCTACCTAAGATTTTACAGGGTGAAATTTCGACCCCATCGCCAGAACATGAAGAATCCCCTCCAGGGTTTGAAACTAATAATCAGGGTAAAACAAATGACAAAGGTAAATTAAAGGATACTAATATACCTTCCCAAGACGTGGAGGGTTCTCAAAAAAAAAATCAGGAATGGATAAGGGAAAAGAGCAAGAAACAATTCCGGAAATCATGAAGAATGTTCCAGAAAAAATAGGAGGAACAACTTCAACAGAACTTGGTAGTCCTATCACCTCTTTAACTCCATTAAAGTCAAATTTCAGAATCCCCCATGAAGGAGTTTTATATGTCAGTGATCTAGAGCCAATTTCAAGAGATGAAATCCCCCCATCGGATTACTTTTTCAGTAAAAAGCGAAGAGAAGTCTTGAAACAAGAAATTCATCCAAGAGGAGAAGGAACGATTAAAAAACATAGAGTTATTATAGATGGAAAGAAACTCAAGGATGGAGAATTTTCTACAGAATTAGAAGGTACAATGGGTGCAATAGCATCAACAAACATGTATTCTGTAGGCAATTTAATGACTCTGCTTGAACAAAAGGACCAAAAAATAATCCAGTTGCAAGACAAACTAAAAGAAAATGAAAGAAATATTAGTTGGGGAATACATAAGGGTCTAGAACAAGCTAGACTTAAAGATATGCAAGAAATCCAGAAATTGAATAAAGACTTGGATGAGGCAAAACACTTAATACAGGTCACACAGGAACAGGTTCGAAAGCTGGGAGAAGAAAACARGCATTTGCAAGAAAAKATTATTTCTATTACTAACCAGGTAATAGAACTTGAAAATTTCAAGACACAAGTATTGGAAATACATTTAAGAATAGAGGAAGAACAACAGAAAGTGTTCTTGAATCTGGAAGTGATCCAGAATTATTTTCAAGAATCAAATAAGTCTTTGGAGAATGTGTTCCAGAAAGAAAGGGAGGCGAAAGCAGCTAGAACAACTTTTCAGAAGGCAGTAGCTCTCTCATTAAAGGAAGAAATTGGAAAAACTCAGAAATTATCTATTTCTGAACAGGTTAAAGGGGACATAATGATAAAAGTGTGGGAATCAAAACTAGCCGAATATAAACGAATCACAAGAGAAGTTAATGAGGATTGCCAGGGAATCTTCGATCTCTTTGAAAGAGATTCATTGAATATCGGAACAGATGGGTGTTCTGGATTGTTAGGCGAAGTCAATATTGCCAAGCATCAGCTGAAGTTTAGAGAAGAGTTGGAAGAAAAGAAAGCAGAGATTTCAAACATCAAATTGATCAACATCACATAGATCAACAAGTGGATGGTGACTTCAAGTCTAAAGTTGAAAACTATTAAATTCACAGAAATAATGATAGAAAGTCGGTTGCCTGAATTGCAGAAGAGATGTTTCTCATTTGAAGCAAATGAGATACCTGATGCTCCCAGGGTCATTGTAAAATTTTTAGAAAAATTCATTCAGTGTATTGATGCAGAAAAAGGAAGTTCGTCAACACAAGCTTAAAACCCCTTTTTAAATGTTTTTATTAGTAGAATTTTAAAAGAAATTGTAAACGGTTGACATTATTTTTATGTAACTGAAATTTTAGGAAGTTGGTTAGTCACCAACGAGAAGCTTTGATGAAAATGTATAAATATAGTTTCAAAAGGCTGAGAAAAGGCTTCAGAATTTTTGGAGAGAGCCATTTTGTAATATCAGTTTTCAAATACATCAGAATATAGATCACAAACAAGATTCTGGATCCTGCAAATTTGTAACTATGTGTCTTCACCCTGTTTATTAAAATTTGTTCAATTTTTCCTTTCAATATTCTTCTAACGAGTAAGTCAATTTGAAGTTATATACATCATTGTTTTATATTTCAGATTGGTTTGGATGTTAAATGGTTTACAGTCTTTCCTCTAAAATTGCTTTAGTAATTTTAAGACCTGTAAAACTTTTGTTCCTTAATACTTAAACTCTGTTAGAAATCTCGTTTTTTCTTTCATCATTGTCTATTGAAATATGAGATTATTTCTTGATTAAAGCCTCATATTTCTCTGTAGTGTTTATTTGTCATTTTACGATTCCCGAAATTTTTACAAATCTAGGAAACGACCTTGAATGTGTTTACATTACTGTTTTGGATTTTAAAATTGTTTTTCTTATTCTCATCTCTGGAAATCTGAAGTAACAAACTGATTAAAATCCCTTTATAAACAAATAAAGTTAATCATCCATGACTGTCCCAAGTATCATACAACCTAACGTTGAACCAGGCCTTTCGGATCAAACCAGTATTACCTTAAATTTATTTAACACCATTTTACAAAGAACAACTAACTGGTTTGAGTTGGAACGATCATGGGATGCTATTGAACGAGACATTAGCATCCAAGAACAAAAGGAAGCAAGACAGAGGCAGTTGAGAAACTGAATCTGCTCTAATCTTTATTTGATTCTTTATTACCAAATCATTTCTTTAAATCATTTACGAATGCCTTGACGGTATGTTTTATAGCCTTAAAACATAAACTCAGGAACAATAGCAACAACCCAATTTTTTTTTCCAACTGGTTATTTTTGGTCATCAATTTTTAAAGATTGCGTTGAAGTGGTCAAGAAGTGTCACCCTTTCCAGGTGTTCACTTAGAAAATGCACTCACATCCATCCCCTCTTCACCCAGTCATCACCGTTGGTCCCTTCACCAAGTGGGGGGTAGAGTTTATGGACAGTAACCCAACTTTGGTTGGGAGGAATCAACATATTATTTTTGTCGTGGATTACTCACTAAATGGAAAGAGGCCATGCCTACCATTAAATTCGATGGTAAGATGACAACATTCTTCATATTCAACCAAATTATAGCCCGGTTCGAAATCTCAAAGGAGATTTTCAATGACATGGTAGTCACTTTCAGAATGAAATGATGAAGGAGTTAGCATCAAAATTCGGTTTTAAACACGATCATTATTCCCCTTATTATCCCCTAGAAAATGGACAAGTAGAGGTGGTGAATAAATCTCTCAAGATCATCTTGCAAAAACATGTCATCCAGAGTAAATCTGACTAGGATTTAATGCTTTACCCTACGCTTTGGGATATTGAACCTCAATAAATACTTCCATCAATTTTTATCCTTTTCAATTAGTACATGGCGTGGAGTTGATCCTTTCGATTGAATGAAAAATCCATTCCCTCAAATTGGCAATTGAGATCCTACCTGACACATTCGATATTGAAGAATGCCTTGTGCACCTAGAGCATCTAGATGAGCAACGTTGAGATTCCTCTACGACCATCGAAGAGAATAAATGATGTGTTAAGGTTCAGTATAATAGGTCCGTCTATCCTTGGTAGTATGCTAAGGGTGACTTGGTTCTCCTGTATGACCAAGCCAAAGAACCATTGGGGGTAGGCAAGTTCAACCCCATGTGGCACAGTCCTTATATCGTGCGACGTGTTTTAGAGAAAGGAGCCTATGAATTGGAGGATTATGAAGGGAATATGTTGGATGAGCCCAAAAATGGGCTCTACCTTAATATATATTATGCTTAAGCCCTCAATCTTGGGTGTGATTCTTTGTATACTAGTGTATCTTAGTGTATATACATCTTTTCCTTTGTGTCATCGGCTTGCTTATCAAGTTTTCCCTTGGTTGGAAGATGTCAACAGAGTCTTCATTTTACTTAGGATTCACAAACGATGCCAATTGTCATACACAGAACATGGCTTCCACTACTTGGGTCATTTACTCACCCGAGGGACAACTGGTGTCTTCAAGTGGCGTGAGTCTAGAGCCATCATCGAATAATGTGGTTGAGTATAGCATCGTTATAGAAATATTACGTGATGCCATTTCAAATCGTGTTTGGTATTTAGAGGTTCGCTTGGAATCCTAGTTTTAGTCGTATGTCTGTTAAATGGTAGTTATCATGTGTGAGATCCTACTCTACTCCAACGATTCCTACGGGTACAACTTTTGGAACGATACTTTGATTTTCTTACTTATAATCACATACCTAGAAGTTCTAATTATGTATCTGATGCATATGCTAATTATGTTTTAGATTGGCATTTGTAACATAACTAAAGTAAAGAAAACAAAGTCATGCATGTACACATTGTAACATATATAACTAAAGTGGAGGACCAAAATTTTTATATTTCATCTTTTCAAAAAATATGGTGTCATAGTACAAAATGGGGCTTACACCCTCAAAATACATATATGGCCGATATATATATGACCATGGCATCTACGCCTGTGGTTTCAGATGTGTATCATGATAGCACACTACGGAGTTTGCGAGACGCCAGAAGAGTCGCACCCATGCAAGGGGCACACCCACCACCTGTTGTTGCATAACCTTTGGCAGATCCTCCACTTGAATCATAGGAATCATGTGCATCAATCGAGATAGGTTCCCCTGCACACTCTGCAGCACTCTCTCTGCATCTCCTCTCTCATTCGCATCTCCCCAGATCCTTTGTCGATGTCGTGGGAATCCATCTAGTCATCGTGGACCTACATCTGCGTGACAAAACAATTGTTAATACTTGATACCACAAAAAAATATTTGCGTTTTTTTAATTCTTTTTGAAAAAAACAAAAAAATGAAATATATTAAAACATTTGTTACCAATATCACTGTAGGCTGATCATGGTGGAAAAGGCATATCTGGATCCCCTCTATATTTGATCCCAACATAAGAGTAGTCGTCAATGGCTATGACCTATTGATGCCACTAGAAAAATAACTCATCATTGTAAGGGGTTGGAACCCTACCACCTCCTATCCACTTCATCACGTCGGTCCACCATGACATGGATGGATAACATGGTCCATGTGGAACGATCTCTACTCTAGGGCTCAATCCTGGAACCTGCTCAAAGAAAAAACTACACAAAATAGATGCAAATCTGAAGTTTGTCTTTCTTCCCTATTTGCAATCTGTCAGCTGGCTCTTCATGTTAGCTAGTAGTGAGGTACACTAGTCATAAATAGTGGATCACAAACAATCCACCGCATAGAAAATGAGTGTCCTTGAGGCCTGGTTCAATGAGGCCGACCCCGAGATCCATGTAAGAACAAGTACGATGATCTTTACACTCAGGTTATCGATCTCCCTGATAGAAGTTGGCTCCCTACTTTATCTGTGCCTACAACACATTGGGTGTCAATGTATTCATCCATGGTCATACCACCCCCAGCCCCCCGAGCCTTGAGATTCACTACCTCTCCCCTGTGAGACAATCCTGTGATAAAATATATGTCGTCCACTTCAATCCTCAATGGTTTCCCATCGAGATTGAAGGCATATGTCTCTGGATCCCAATAGTTTACTAGCATCTGGAGTAACCTCACTTGAGCCCTCATTCCTTTGAGAGACCAAAATTTATAAAGGCCACATATTTTTAAATCTAATTGGGCCCCTGCATCCCTTTCCACTGCTACATCTACCTCTTCATGCTCCCTCTCCCTCCATTCAATCACCATCCTTCCAAAGGAAGGCCATTTTTTTTAGTTAAATTTTATAAAAAGTTGTTTACGTACTTGTACGCGGGCTATATTGTTAACAGTCCGTGTAGGGCCGCATATACGAGGGAAGTCTTTTCTTTTCCTATGTACATGGAGGCATGTACACGACCTGATGAACTATCACCCGCGTACACCCTAGTTTACATGTTGCACCCTCTAAAACTTAAAAAATGAGGACTAAATTTGAATTTTAAACCACTAAAAATGAAGAGGAGGGGAAGGGAACTTACTTGGTCCAGACGATTGTTAATTATATTGGTCGTATCTCTTGCAATCAACACTTGAAGATCGTGGGAAAAATGGCCTAAAATGCACTATGTGGGTGAAAAAACTCAAATGGTATGGTAAAATGGTCTATTTTTACTATTAGTAGAAATTTTTTTCCCACTTTGTATAGTTTGGGCTGATTTGTTGACCTTATGGACTAATAGTACAGTGGAAAGAGTTGGTTTCGGTGGTTTTGTCCAGGAAGTTTTTGCGGTTTCTAGCGTCATACCATCCGTTCGTGCCTTCGGCAAGTATTTTCTTTCACCAACATATATGATAGATTGTCACTCCATTTTTCATTATTTCATTGTCCTATGACAATGATCTATATACCTTAGGAGAAAACCCATTTATTATCTACATAGAACCTTCTTACTGCTGCTAGAAGTGTCGTTATTAAGTGGTAGAGGCTTACCAAACATGGGTGTTGTAGTTATAACCTTTGTGCCATTTGGTGCCCATGAAAAAGTTATTCCATAGGACCTGGAGTTCCTTATAGTTCTGATATGACTTTGCTATCGAACCTCATATTCCTATTCACAAGCATTCTAACCTTCACCTATGGGACTCCCCCCCTGAGTCTTGGTTAAGCTCTTTTCCGACTCTCTAGAAAGAGAAAATATTTCCGAGTGAACTTGTCTCTTTTACACTTATTAAATATATTTGAAAATATGTCTATTTGGTGTAAGTTTAACCCTTTTTCATACCAAGTAGACTACTTACGAAAAATGAATACTCTAGTCAACATTGGCTAGAAGAGTTCTCCTGGGTATTTCAGGCCTAGGAGACTAAATCTACGAAAAAGGACATTTTTTGGAGTTAAGTTGTAATCACATTCCATCCTCCTACTTGCAGTATTGAGCCTATTGTTGGCTCCCTCTTTCTCATTATAAGCCTTGTTATCCCCCATTTTAGGGATAACTAAGGA
>SNQJ01S0301455.1:0-10138 GCA_010110895.2 Picea sitchensis
CACACACTCTCTTTTTCTTCCCATGTTCCCCCCTCACACTCTCTTTCTTCCTCTCTCTCTCTACACCCCCTCTTTGCCTTCCTCTCTCTGACTCTCACACTCTCATACACCCTCTCTCTCTACCCATCCTTTATGTATTCCTCTCTCTCCCTCTTAGAATCTCACAAACTAAAGAAATTTTGTTACATCACAAGGAAAGAAACGACCTTGACCTTGACATGTCAAGACCTATACCTAGACCTAGACATAACAATACCTAGACATGGAAAGACATTGAAAAACCTAGACCTAGACATGGAAACCACACAAACGGGGGAATTCGTCGATGTTGATGAAATTCCCTCATCACACAAAGAACCAACAATCCCTACATCGGTGGAGGAAGAAACATGATCTCCAACAACAACTACCATGGACATCGATCTGTATGAAATCGCGTAGGGATGAAAGGTCGAAGACACGAGAAACCTAGAGATACTTGAGAGGGCTGAAGGATCCCATAGAGTAAATGGGGCCACCACGGTACAAACATAAGTTGTTGTGCCAAGACAACCACACATAGCAGGGGCTGCACAACAGAAGGAGGGTCTGGTGGAAGATATTATCGGCCAACTAGAATATGACGTTGAGAAGAGACAAATGGAGGTTGGGACCTCAAGTCAGCCACCAAGAAGAAAGTGAAAAAATATGATGGCATAGTCACCGCATTGACAGGCCGACTCATCAATATTCCTATCGCGCATTCCTGAGGGGGTGCAGGTCATGCCTAACCTTCTAGGATGCATGGAAAGACTGTGGTATTCATACCACGACGTGGCCAATGCTGGAAAATTACCAGAGTTTGTGTAGAAGTTATACCTTGATAACATAGGCACAGACTGCTTTGGTGACCCCATTATCCAGCCAAAACAATGGGCACTCGGATTGGCCAACACAAGCATTCTAAATCTGCTAGAAATTCCACACTGCGGTAGGGGGAAAGAGGCAAGCAATTGTGTCAAGAAGTTTATGGTGGTTCTCCATTGAGGATTATTGTGGTTGGAGGATCTCATTTCAATAGACGTAGAACTCATTCCATTCATCACATGTCTACCAACTATGGGGGAGAGTCCCATGCAGTACCTTGATTAAAAAACAAAGGAGAAATCCCTAGATGATGAAATAAAGAAAAAGTACGTCACAGGGAGGGGCTCGCACGGGATCATTATCAAAAGGATCAACGACGCAAAATTAGAATGGCCACCAAACTCATGGCCTACAAGATGCTCTAAAAATGCCACAAGGAGGAAGTCCCTTCCGGGGTCATCACAGCTGGAGCACAGTGCGCCAATGGCACTCTGCTTAGTTGGGCTCCATATTTATTAAACATGTTCCTCGATTACTTCAGATACGCACAGTACTTGGGACCATAGTTCCACTACTCAGTGTTAATTAGTTTGATTGCAATAATCGGTTGGAAGGTGCTCCTGTACTCTCAATTTTTTACCATGCAACGCGGTACACATCCTTGGGGAGCACTTCAGACCTGAAGAATAGAAATGGAAACACATTTACCTTTGCACGATACTTCAATGAGATACAAGAGAGTATGGTGAATTCTTGAAGAATAAAACTAGATGTGGTCGCACAATTCAGGGAAATAGACAACTTCAAAGAGACAAGACACAATATGTGGATCCAAGCATACAGGGATCAGGGGAAGGAGTGGCTACAATAAAGATACCGTGTCACTGAGGAAGATATAGAAATGGCCATGAGGGATTGGCACGATGAATAGAGGATTTCAATCTTAACTCAATAATTTCCTCAAGGTACGGAGGTAGATGCAGGGTCAACCAAGACACCTACAAGAGACAAAGTTGTGCCTAAAAACCCAAAGCCAAGTTAGAAGCTGAAAAACATAAGAAGGGGAGTGCTCGAAAGAAAGACGCACAAACAAGAAAAAAGGATACCACCCCAACATCAAGAGAACAAGGAATGGGGGATACAACAACACAAGAAACCCCCTCGACAACCACCCCACAGGAAACAACGCAACCCAAGCAACCAATCATACATACAAGGGGTTCACGCAAGAAGGCCAAGGTGCACAAGCAACTTCCATAGTATACGATCACCGAGGACGACTCCAACCTCGTGGCAAAAAAATTACAAGAACGTGCAATTGAGGTGTTCGAAGATGCCCAACACCAAAGAGGTCGAATTCAAGATGAGATGGATGATATAAGACAAGTCTTAGAACATATCAGAGCAACGCATTGACCTAAAAAAGGAACAGATTCATTCCCGGTAGTAACCGAAGTAAAGGAAAGGGCTACATAGAGTGAGAAGGAAACCATCCAAACTATAGAATTGGCAAACCCAAATTTCCTAGTTACACCAAACATGTTGAAGATAGATGAGATGGTAGCCCAGACACCACTGAAGGATCTAGCACAAGTAGACTTGGTACTGGAAAGGATACCAACCAAGACATTGTACAAGATTCAATTCAGTGTCACGTCAGAGGTGCAATCACATGCACGAACAGATGCAACAGACTTGTAGCATACGAAGAATGGAAAGGACGTGTTAGAATTGGTAGTCATTCAGGTCAAGCTCGAAACCTAGGAAGAAAAGAAATGCCTAGAAAGACTAGAGCAGGGATTGATAACAACATATAACTGAATAACAATTAACGCGCAAGTAGTAGAACAAAGTACAGTGGAAAATATCGACTTGATTGTACACAAAATCGATTAGTACCAGCAAGAGATCAATGAATTAGAAACTCCACCCCACAACTCCCTTGGAGGTAAAGGAACAAAGGAAATAAGAAGCTACAAGCCAAATCAACGAGATGGAAAAACAAGTCATCGCAGCAGCGGGATTGTTTGACAGAGCAGCTCAACTTTGGACAATAATAGAGGAAGACGAATAGGTCCAATAATCTAGGACCTCAAGCAAAGGCATAAAATTATGTGTATCACAAAGCATCTGAAGGGAACGCAAGATACATGAAGAAGTTGCAGGAATAGTTAAAAGTATCACAAACACAGAAGAAGGAAAGAGAGGCGTAGATGGAACTTATTCAAGAGCAAGCATTGCAGCTGATCCCACAAATGGAGGAGGAGAAGAGGAACATGGCACATGCACAGATAAAGTGTGTAGCAATGATCCAGGAGGAGATCATAATAGAAGCATTAGAAGCGCTCGTAGAGAAGGCCGTCCAGGTTTAGGAAAGAGGAAGGGAACTTACAGACAAGTTCCACAACCTAGTAGAGGCTAGTGTGGGAGCATGCAATGCCTAGGTGGCTCTGGATGAGCCACATGTCAGTGTTGGGGCATTTTGGGTGCAGGCCAAGTTTGAGGAAAAACCATTTTTGGAAGGTAGAGACTAATAAGGAAAAAGATAGCTGGCAAGAAAAGCAGCACCTGCTAGGAAAAACCGCATGCAAAAGAGCAGAGCATGCAAGGGTCGCATGCATGAAAACCTAACATCATTTGGGTTAGGGTTTTTGTAAGATATTGGATTAGCAGATGAGCTAAGAATTAGTATAAATAAAGACCTAGGAGGTCTAGGTCGGGGTTCGTAAATTATTTTGATTGCATTAATTGGGTGGAAGGTGCCCCCGTACTCTCATTTTTTTACCTGAATAGGTCATTCCCGTGCAACACGGTACACATCGTTGGGGAGCACTTCATACTTGAAGAATAGAAGTGGAAACACATGTACCTTTTCACAGTACTTCAGTGAGATATAAGAGAGTATTGCAAATTCTTGAAGAATAACTCTAGGCGTGGTCACACAATTCAGGGAAATAGCAAACTTCAAACAGATAAGACACAATATGTGGATTGAAGCATGCAGGGATCCAAGGAAGGAGTGGATACAATTAATATACTGTGTCACTGAGGAAGATGTAGAAATGGCCATGAGGGATTGGCACAATGATTGGAGGATTCTAGTCTTAACTCAAGAATTTCCTAAGGGTATAATGGTAGATGCAGGGTCAACCAAGACACCTATAGGAGACAAAGTTGTGCCTAAAAACCCGAAGCCAAGTTAGAAGCCGACGAAACATAAGAAGTGGAGTGCTCGAAAGAAAGATGCGCAGACAGGAAAAGATGATACTACCCCAACACAAAGAGAACAAGGAATGGGGGATATAACAACACAAGAAACCCCCTCAATAGACACCCCACAGGAAATAGCGCAACCCAAGAAACCAATCATACATACAAGGGGTTCGCGCAAGAAGGCCAAGGTGCACAAGCAACTTCCATAGTATACGATCACCGAGGATGACTCCAACCTCATGGCAGAAGAAGTACAGGAACACGCAATTGATGAGTTCAAAGACGCCCAACACCAAAGAGGTCGAATTCAAGACTAGATGGATGATATAAGGCAGGTCTTAGAACATATCAGAGCAACACATAGACCTGAAAAAGGAACAGATTCATTCCTGGCAGTAACCGAAGTAAAGGCAAGGGTTGTGTCGAGTGAGAAGGATACTATCCAAACTATAGCGCAGACAAACCCAAATTTCCTAGTTACACCAAACATGTTGCAGATGGATGAGATGGTAGCCTAGACACCACTAAAGGATTTGGCACAAGTAGAGTTGGTACTAGAAAGGATACCAACCAAGTCATTGTACAAGCTTCAAGTCAGTGTCGCGTCGGAGGTGCAGTCGCATGCAGAAATAGATGCAATAGACTTGCAACATACGAAGAATGGAAAGGAAGTGTTAGAATTGGTAGTCATTCAGGTCAAGCTCGAAACCTAGGAAGAAAATAAATTCCTAGAAAGGCTAGAGCAGGGATTGATAACAATATATAACTGAATAACAATTAACGCACAAGTAGTAGAACAAAGTACAGTGGAAAATATCGACTTGATTGTACACAAAATCGATTAGTACCAGAAAGAGATCAATGAATTAAAGAAAAAATCAACCCCACAACTCCCTCGGAGGTAAAGGAACAAAGGAAATAAGAAGCTACAAGCCAAATCAACGAGATGGAAAAACAAGTCAGTGCAGCAGCGGGATTGTTTGACAGAGCAGCGCAACTTTGGACAATAATAGAGGAAGATGAATATGTCCAATAATCTAGGACCTCAAGAAAAGGAATAAAATTATGTGTATCGAAATGAATCTGAAGGGAATGCAAGATACATGAAGAAGTTGCAGGCATAGTTAAAAGTAGCACAAACACAGAAGAAGGAAAGAGAGGAGTATATGGAACTTATTCAAGAGAAAGCATTGCAGCTAATCGCACAAATGGAGGAGGAGAAGAGGAACATGGCACATGCACAGATAAAGTGTGTAGCAATGATCCAGGAGGAGATCACAATAGAAGCATTAGAAGTGCTCGCAAAGAAGGTCGTCCAGGTTTAGGAAAGAGGAAGGGAACTTACAGACAAGTTCCACAACCTAGTAGAGGCTAGTGTGGGAGCATGCAATGCCTAGGTGGCTCCGGATGAGCCACATGTCAGTGTTGGGGCATTTTGGGTGCGGGCCAAGTTTGAGGAAAAACCATTTTTGGAAGGTAGAGACTAATAAGGAAAAAGATAGCTGGCAGGAAAAGCAACACCTTCTAGGAAAAACCGCATGCAAAAGAGGAGAGCATGCAAGGGTCGCATGCATGAAAACCTAACATCATTTGTGTTAGGGTTTTTGTAAGATATTGTACTAGCAGATGAGCTAAGAATTAGTATAAATAAAGACCTAGGAGGTCTAGGTCAGGGTTCGTCATTGGTCAGTCGGTTTTGGTTGTTATTTTTGTTACTAAGTTTTGATCTGTAATGTCAAGGAAGCTATTGTAAGTTTGTATACCATTTTTGTAAGTTGTTCAACTGAAGGGAAAAATGGTAGCTATAACTTGAGGGTTAGATTGTAGGCTGAGGAGCCTGGTGAGATCTAGTCAGCCTTACAAAGTTCGTGGAGTCTTTTTTGTGATTGTAAGAATGGAGTTCCAATGCGTGTAGCACTATATATTGCAGAACCATAATAAAAGATCCTGAGAGCCATATATTTGTGGGTGTATCCTAGGAGGGGGTGAACCATGGTAATACTTGTGTTATGTGTTCTAATTATTTTTTTGTTTATCTTCTGCAAGTAGTTAGACTACGAATGGATAATTTTATGAGATCTACCATATGTTAGATCTCTTAGAATGCATGCATAGATTTAGAAGATGAATGAATATTAAGAATAACATAAAGAACAACCAAATTAAGGCCTCATAAGATGAATTTCAATCACAGATCCCCACTCTTTCCTAAATTGCAAACATATGAGAATTACAGTCACCCCCAGAACTATCTTGAGTGAGACTACGCAACACATTCTATGTGTTGTGTTCCCTTCTGGTTTACCAGGAGGGTCGATAGTTTTAGAGGGATTTATTGGAAGCTTGTTTAGATCTGAACCTGGTTCATCCCAAAAGTAGAAAGAGGATAAGAATAAACCAACACTGAGCATGCACCTCTCTTATCCTTTCTCCTGCAACTCCAACTGCTTTCAAAATATGTGCACTAGATGAGTGAGTTAGTGAATGAATAAGTGAGGCACCATCCTCACTTATAAATACTAGTTGAGGAGGCACTCGGCTTATGTCCCTTCACTTAGTAGGGCTGACTTCTTCCAAGAGTGGTCAAAACCACTTTATAAACCCTAGGGGTCGACTTTACAAATCCCACCATATAAATATGGTTTGACCAATCCAAAAAGGGGGATTTCGTCTTATACAAGACTTGACATGATCAATTCACAAAAGGGGATTTGATATATAAGATAATAGTTAGAATATTCTTTGAAGTTACAATATTTCAACATAGATAGCTATCGAGCTATGTTAAATACTGGGCCACTTGGAGGAGAAGGGGTTTCCATGATTTTGCATTATATCTTGTTCCATAGATGAGCAGAACATCCAAGAGTGGTATTCTATGAGCATAATAGAGAATGAAAGATTTTGTAGCAACCATATAGGCCATAGGTCAAAGGACACTCCACGAAGAGTGCCTCTTTCATTTTACTTGCATCATTTCTATTCTAGAGAAAAGAGAGCAGAGCAACCTCACCTTCTAGCTAGGTTTTCTTTTGTATTGGGTTTACCATATCATACCTTATGTTTATTTTTGGATGGTGTGATTGTATTTTACTATTCTCTATTTTCTTCATTTTATCTATTTCATGCATAAGTAGAAAATTAGTAACTAAATATTCTATATATCTAAAGGAAAAATAACCTTAGTAGTAAACATTTATGTATTTTATTAAATCTGTTGTGATGAACTTTTCTAGTGAAGTATCGATGGTAGTTTATAGATCACTCCACTAATGTCATTTTCGCATTTGGAGGTTCAACCTCCATAATTTCTCTGGTCTATGTCCTTTGGGAAGTCATCAATGACTCGATGGCTACCACTTAGGAGGGTTTACCTTTTATTGAATCTAGAGTTGTCTTTTTGCATTGGGATCCAACTGTCTTGTTGAGAAAACCCCAACTAGAGAAAGGAGACCATATGCAAGATCTTGGACTTGAACTTGAAACCTCCCAAAGCTTGGAACGATTGAAGGAGAGTGGCTTTAAAAATTGAGCTATAATTCTAAACCCTTATACACAAATGTTTTTATGACAACACAAATGCCAACTTTTCTTTAACTTTCAATAGTGCTTAGCATGGTTCATCCTCGACACGACTTATTTACTATGCCAAACAATAATTTTGTCATCATCATCATCATCATCATCATCCCAGTAGTGTACTTCACTTGCAATAACAAAACGAGTCTTATCTCGATGATTACTTAACTTGAAATTTCATTTTGGATGCCAATCCCTTCAATTATGTCATTCTTGTTCTGTTTCTATGGGATTTTCTAAATTTGGTATCAAACCAAATTTGATATAGTGACATGATTAATCCTTCTACAGAACAAAGATAAGAAACTTCTTACATGCAATTTCATGAGTAGAATCAATGATCTTGCAATTTTCCTCCTAATTGTATTTAAAAGTCAACATAACTCCATGAGCTACACCACCTTTAGTGAATTCAAATCTCATACTAGTACATGACTTCAAGCAATTTTAATTCCTCTCATCAATCCGCAACTTTAAAAAATAATTGGGAATTGTGCATTTCCGTCTAGTCATGGTTGTCAACTTTTCCTTATTGAATTATATCTTGGGTGTCCATCACGAAAGGCTATGCCTAGATAAACATGTAGAAAAAAATTCTCAATTTGAATTGTTTGAATCCTCACCAACATGGGATATTATAAACACCATCTTAAAGTGTGTTTCTATCTATGTGATCCCATAAATATTGAAGTCTTAGGAGTACAAAATTAGATGTATATTCATACTCTCCCATTAGGACCATAGTAAAAAATTTAAGCATTTTCGTAAGACTCTAACGTGTCATGTTTTTTTTTCACCATTGCCAAAGTATCATCTTCTTCAATATCACCATTGTGTCATCGTTTTTTTTTTTTTGACACCATTGCTCGTTGCCAAAGTGTCATCTTCTTCAACATCACCATTGTTTAGTCTGTTAAGAGGGTGCTTCTATTCAAGTTACTTACCAAGCACTTCTTGGTTTATTACCAAAACCAACGTTACATCACCCTACATAGAATTGCTTTGAAAAGCCATTTAAACATATTGACAATTAGGTTGATGAGGGCAAGTTATCAAGCTCACATGGGCATAGATTTATTGCCAGGTCAATGTATTAGACGAAAGTTTCAAGTTCATAGATTTATTGAGTTAAGTGTGATTAAAAAAGACCATTGTTCAACCAATAAATGGAAAACACATTATTGAATGAGTAAAATTTTATGTTAATTGGAAAAAAATGTTTAGAGAGGGTCAAATTTTAGTTAATTAAAAAAATAAAATTGAATAATCACAATTTTATGTTAATTGGTAAAAGACATTTAGAAAGGGGCAAAATTCAGTTAAATTAAAAAAAGAATTGTTATGTTTTGGTCATACATGACAAATTTTGGGTATCAATTTTTTTTTTAAGATTATTAAATCAATAGACCTGATATATAAATTTGAGGTATTTCATATTTAAATTTTTATAATTAAACCTAGTATATATTTATTGAAAACTTCCATTAATCACTTTTTTACAAATTTTAGGTATTAATTTTTTTTTTTAATATTAGTAAATTAATAGACATGATATATAAATTTAAGGTTTTTCATATTTAAATTTATATAATTAAACCTAGTATATATTTATTGAAAACTTCCATTAATCACTTTTTTAATTAAAAATATGCAATGTGTGTGTCAGATTTAATCATAGAAGAATATTATTAGTCCTGTCCACAAATTAAAGATCAGAATTAACATAGATAACCTGAAACATATCATTCTGGGTTAGTTATTCATTAGAGCACCTCATTAACATAGATTATTCATTAACCTTATTAACCTACTTGCCAAATATAAATTATGACTAACAACAAAATTTGGAACAACAAAATGTCATCCCCTCTCGCCGTTTTATAAATATTTTTTTAGCGAAGTGAATTAAAAATAGAGAAATCCTAAATCAAATGTTACTTTACTGACACCGTGTATAAATTTGATGTACTTCATACTCAAATTCCACAAAATTTGATCATCCAATTTCAACGCCACAGCCACAACCAAAGTTTCCTCTTACCAGATTTCTACATCACCAACTTCTACGATAATAAAAATGATAGTGAAGTATTGAGTCTTCAACAACTGCTTCTGCATGTTTTTCTGTCTTCCTTCAATTCCATAGCAGATTTGCCTAAGGGGAGAGTGAAAAACATAAAGAAGATTAGCCTATGCCCAGGTTGCAAGTCTTCTTGGTGGTTAACGCAATGTTGCGCCTCTTTTTGTTACTCCAAAAGGCATACACCTATTGATAATGGGCACCTTTAATAAGTTTTTAGTGCTTATTCAGTTTTGTATGGACAATATTACATATTGATGGAATATTCTTAGTCATTCCAATAAACCAATAGTTGTTATTTCAACCACTATGTTATCTAATTAAGTGTGGTTGTGAAGCATTCTTATTCTTTCTATGTTATTTGAGAGTTATCCACTTAAGTTGGTTGTTGTGTTTTTTCAATTCACTAATTTATTTTAA
>SNQJ01S0301456.1:0-10313 GCA_010110895.2 Picea sitchensis
AAGTCAAAAGGTGGTGTCACAATTCAATATTTAGGGCTCTCTTCATTCATGTGACGTGACACACTATACTTCTATGTTGGGAACACATTGATTCACCAACATAATGACACATACTGCAAATCAAGCACACATCTACACTAATGAAACTTACATGTGTGTTAATTACCTCATGCTTCATAATTATTTATAATAATAATAATAATAATAATAATATCATTTAAGGTCACAGCCTAGACAAACACCAAATTGATGTATGAGCCCCCCCCTCGTTTCTAGGGCAAGGACTACCCTCCATGCATCAATTTGACTACCAAGTCTACAGAGGTGTACATACCCTAGCGCCTTCCAGCTTCAAACCTATGTTCATGACCCTCATACCACACCTTCACTCTTATTAAATGTATGTCGCTATATTACGCATATCAATGACCATTTTGGGGTTAAAAAGGTTTTTAAGAAAGACAAAGATCATAGGTGTAGGTTAAGAGGAAAATATTAATAAGTATGCAGTCAACTATACTGCCTCCACCTTTATGGGGTTGGTAATACAAAGCCTCAAATATTGGAAATATAGACTGACGATATGAAACAAACCATGAGTGGGACACACCAAGCACTAAAAATCGCCCCACTAAATGATATCACCCTAAGAAGAGTTAAAAAAAAAATATTCAATACATATCAACGTGCAATTCCATGTCTATATGAAGTGAACTGGGAATGTAGGACAGTGGTGAACTACAATGGATACACTCTGATTCATGTAATAATAATAAAAAAATAAAGAGAAATTAATGGAGGGCATGCTAGAGATCTGTGGTTTGAATCATGCGGCTGCCAAATTATTCCAAGGGCACCATGGAATTTGGGATTCAACAATGGTGGTCTTGTGAGTCAATGCTCCAGATGATGACATTCAATGGGAGTAAATTGATACAACAACTACTTGGTTTCTTGATACATCGTTCTTGTGTGAAGACTACGTTAGATCTTAGTCCTGGTGTCGGGTTTAATTCTCAGCACAACATAACGGGCTCTACTTGAGAATCCCCAATTACATAATCAATATTATTATTTTGGTTTGATGTTTGCCCACCCCCATTGGCATGCAGAGAAATAAGAAGAAGTTGAGAGAGGTAGAAGGATAGAACAATATACGACATTCCTCTGCTTCTCACAGAAACTGCATCAATTAATTGGTTCAGTTCATATCAATATCCGTGGAGAAGAAGACAAGGTTTAGGAATTGGGATTACTTGCTATGTTTTCTCTGCTGGCGGTAATATAGTGCAACTCTGAACATAAGTATGGCCAAGCAAAACAATATTGAGGAGAAGGACGAAGGGAAGAGCCTGAACAATACGAATTATAATCTTTAAATACAAATTTTCATCTTTAAATTGTCACTTTTCAGCAGTACGAATTATAATCTCCTGAATAAAGATTAAGCTGTCAATTGCGAACCGTTATTTCTTTCCTGATTAAATATTTGGAGTCTTTCTGTGTAGTTGTTATTGTTGTAAACTTTGTTATCTGGGAAACGAGGGTTATAATTATGAGGATCTCATCGTCAATCGAACATTTAATGTCTCACACATGAACTTTAGTCGATGAATTTTAAAGAAGAAAAAAAAAAAACATATACAGTACTGAAAATGCCAAATGTTTCGATCCAAGATAAATTGAGCAGAAGGAATACTTAGAACTGTTAGAATCCATATCTCACATTACATTTTCAGAACAATTATCATAACAATAAGTGAGAAGAACTGGATGGAAGCAGTTATATATGTGAAGTCCCGTGCAAAAACCCTAAACTAACATTCAACTATCTTAAGTGATATTTACAAACTGACCTACCCGATAGGCTTAATTTTAGATCTTCGCATGAGTTTTTTTTTTTGAAGAACTTTCTAAATTCCCAAATCAAATTGTATAAACCTGGAAATTTGAAAATACGCCCTTGGCAGCTGGAATTGAACTTTTCAAGTACTTTCAAAGTCTACAAAAAAAAAAAACTGTATAAAATTCTAGAATTATTAGAAATGAAAAGCAAATTACCCAGGCTTCATAGAGGCCTTGAAGTTGTGAAGGATTCTTTATAGAGTACTCAAAGAATTTCCAAATGGACAACAAATTATAAATATCTACAATAGTATAGCCTCATTGATTCATACTTTGCAAGAAATTACTTTCAGGATTGATTTTGAATTTTGGAAGATAGTCATAGGTAAAAGAACAATTACATTCCAAGTCAAGAACTCGATTAGATCCAAAGTTCCAAAGTAACATGACTCGGACTTGGAAAACCCAAAGTGGAGAATCAACTTGGCAACTCAACAAAATTCGGTACAAAACTCAACAGTTACTTGGTTTATTAAATAATCCGGGAACATATGCTCCAAAAAGTCAGGGAATTTGGCGAAACTTGACAAAACTCAGCAAACTTATTGATCAAACTGGGTCTGATCAATGAACACCCAAACTACTTTTAGGTGCTTGTAATATATATATATATATATAATTTATTTTGTATTAAGGCTTTATAGATATATAAAATATAATAAATATATATACTTTTGTATCAAATCTTTATATATATATGAAAGAATATAATTTCATTGCTTTAATGTGCAAACACCTAATTGGGATTAATGGTGGAAAGCAAAGTGGAACTCAAAGAGATCAAGGATTGACGGTGCCAATCATTCAGAAGATGGACGATCGTGATCTGAGCAGAGTCTAATAGTAAAGGATCGACGGTCCAGATCACAGCGGAAGGTGGATGGTTCGAACTTCGATGCATTTTTCTGATTTCCGTTGAGAGTTACGTGTCCATCAGTGTATGGAAGCGGAAATGTTATGGTAAGTACGAAAAGGTGTCCGGAGTGTTTCTCGTTGAGTTTATGGTCATGTCATGTGGTTGTAAGGTGCTCAGCATCATGTATAAAAATATTTCCGTTGGGTGTTAGATAAAACAAAAAGTTCTTAATCCGCAAATTCAGTAAGAGTCTTAATAGATAAGAGCTGGATCACATTCTACAGATGGGAATCTGGGATATTCTTGAGTACTGTATATACTGCTAAATTAAAACTAAGGAAAATGCACAGATAGTGAATCTTAATGCTAATTTAATACGTCAACTGTTATTCTCTATATAATCCAATCAGAAGTTCAAGATGTGGAAATTTAGAGAAGAAGAATGTGAGCAGCAGTCAAACTGTAGGCATTGCAAACTGTTGTTTTCACACTTTAAGCTGTAGGGTTTTGTACAACGTTCTCAAGCAGACTTAATTGTGCATGGATGCTTTGCAAAACCAATTGCCATATGTATCGGGCATTGGCCTACAAAATAATCACTTCCTTTTAACTTTTCAATTACTGAAACCTCCAATTCTACTTATATACCAAGAATGTCACATCAAGGAGCCAAATGCATTATGAGTGTTTCACTTTAAATTCTCGTTATCAATAATCTTCACATTTATACTTAAACTTTTGAGGAAAGCCATGAATAGATCACCCACTCTTTCCCATTAAAACAATGGCTTGCCATTAGCTATGCCAGAAGTTGGTTGTCCTCATTTCACCACCAGATATGTTTCAAACTGTTCCTCACCACCTTCTCTTCACAAATTATGTCACCAAGCGAGTGCCGGCATTGAACTATATGCATGTCTCTGTTGGACATGTGTCCAACAGAGATATTTCATGATCTTTTAGGCTTTAGCATGTCCATGTTCAATTGCAAGTGGATGCCCAACTGATTGGGAATGTCATCTTGAAAGAAGTAGTCCTACAGTCATGAGAATGATACCTGCTCCATGTCTTCGGGGTTTAACTACTCAGCTTTTGTGACTTTTAAATATAAACCTCTAATAACCAGACCTTTCTCTGATGGTTGACCTGATAATTACAGTCCAGGCAGCTTTTTAATTTTTATGATGATTGGCTTCAAATCAAAGCTGTTCATTTGCAGCATCTGCCAAGATTCATAAAGCGAATTCTATGTACATGTAACATGTGATGTATAAGTTATTGAGCTGGAGCATTATGCATTGTCGGATGCAAATATGTAATAGCAGAATTAGATGGTGTGAAAGATGAATCCAAAATCCTATCTCAATCAAAGACCTCAGAACAATATGTTCTTGTTTTTCCAAGCCTTCTAACATGAGTGTCACTTGTATGCTCGACCCGAGTTCAAATTTTAAATCTTATCAAATGTCTCTAAGGAGTTTTGAAATCATTTATAGAGACATGATATTAGCCGAGGAGTTATCGTCAGCCTGCCTTATATCAACTCTCACTCCAAAGCGAATTATGCAGTAGGCGGCAAATTCCTTGAAGTGAATTCAACGGGCGTTGAAAAAAACTACTTATTTCCGTGGTGTGTTGTCACAAAGAATGAAAATGGCCATTATGCTGAAGCTATCCACTACCGTAACTCTGCAATGGTGATATCTTTTTTAATGCTGAAATGCTCAAACGGCAGGTGAAATAAACTACGGATGTGCCGCTGAACTTTGGATTGACTACCGCAGTGCACAAGTCTTTTATTTTCCACCTATAGAATATTTGCTTTCATAAATAAATTTCTAAAAGAGTTGCAATGTCTTGTGGACTTGAAAATGTGCACCATACAAAGATGAATGCACCTCCCAAGAGTTGACCTCTGCTATTAAATGATACGTTGTCAAAGATGAAATTGTGCCTCTCTTTAGTTAATCTCTGCTATTGCACCATTGCGCAACATCTTATAATCACTACACAATTATAGAAAGCCTATGAAATGCTCATTGGATTGGTGGGCAACTCGGTACGAAATGAAGTTCATCTTTGTAGAATCTAAAGATTGTGATTCTCCTGATTCATAGTAAATCAAACACCTAAAGGTCAAAAATAAATTTTTTCGTTTGAGCCAGGAAATTGATTTAGTAAAGAAATTAAAAAAAATTAGATATAAAATTAAAATTAAAATAAATAAAAGTATATAAAGAGATTAACTCTACTGTATGCGAGTCATGTTTTTATTTCATTGAAGTAGTTTGAAGTTGGCGGTGATTGGCATGCGTTGTGTTTGCATGCATGGTGGTGTTTTACAAGGGCTCTTAAAACCTTCGTGTTTATTTATCGAACTCTTATCATTACGCATTCGGTGTTGATCCAAATCGGCCAGAGGCGGCTAAGGGAAGGACTACCTTTAGCAAAGGCGAGCAGAATCACTCACGGAATGGTACGGTCTACTTTCGATTTCGATATCTCCAAGCTGTGGTGTAAAGGATACTACTTCGGGTTTGTTTAAACTTATAAGAGGCTCTCTTTCATCTCTTTGTGTAGCATAAATATGCAACCAATGGACATGAGTTCAATTCTTCTCTTTGACTCCTCCAGTTCAAAGGCAAATAAATCAACAATTCTTTGAAATTGCCCAATTTCATGCTTAAAACGAACTGCATCCTGTTGGGCCTGAGTTAGTGCTCTGCTGAGCCATTCAATCCATAATTATGGATCAGTTGATTGCATTGATGCTGGCATATCAACATTCTTAAGGATCTGTTCCCATATTTGAATAAGATGGTTCCTTTCCAACAAAGACTTCTCTAGTATATTTGATTGTTCAACTACACTATGGTATTTATTCTTTAGTTCCTCGTATTCTTCTTTTAGATATTCAAGATGACTCTTCTCAGTTTTGTCATCATCCCCACTTATTTCAAACGACTTGCTAATTGTAACATTAGCATCATTCCATTCAGTCATTTTCAAGTCTCCCCTGCTTGAGGGCGTAGTGTTATTTGCTCCAAGATAAGATTTTGCAAGCCACTCAACTTTATCTATTATTTCTTTGGAGTGGATCACCTCTGGAAAATTCATCTCCCCAAAACATTTTCAATTTTAAGAAGAATTGAGTCCTTGTTTGAAACTGATTCTAGAAAAGCACTTGCAGAATTCTTAATATATTCTAGCTCTAATTCCAATGCTTTAACATGCTAAAAAACGTTCATTTCAGTTTCATGCGAATGTATCATTTTTCTTTTGCAATTCCTGCAAACATTTTTTCTAACTCGTTGGATTTGTCCAGTAACGATTGTCTTAGTGTATTGCGTTCCTGAACCAATCCTTTCCCTTTAGCGATGACCAGACTAAGATTTTCTCTGATGGATGACAATTTGTTTTCTGCATCTACTAGCTCACTCCCAAGGGAGTGCACCCTTTCAAAAACCTTATCCAACTTAGTGGCTAGATTGTTAGCTTCTCCTTTGAATTTCATAGCTTCTTGTTCAACAAAACCTACCTTTTGTTGTAGCTCATTGACTGATTTACCATGCCAATCTATTTTCTTGACTAGATCCTGGTGTAAAACTTCACCCGTAAAGTCAATAGCATTTAACATCTTCATTATACTAGGTATGCTTGTTGTTGTCCAAGTAACTTTTCTCTAGCTTGAAGCAGTAGTTTTTGGTATTATTTATTTTTATAGGAAGACATGTTTCTAGACTTTCAAATTGCTCCAGCTCACTTGACAACCTGCTGATTCTCTGCTCATGTTCATTAATAGCAGAATCACGCAGTTGTAGCTCATCTTTTAGCTGCTCAAGTTCTCCTACTTTTTCATCCATAGATTGTTTCAAATTGTCTCATTGTTGAGCTAAACCTTTTCCTTTTATTACTGCCATAGTCAGTTTCTCCCTTATTACTGATGATCTCTCTTCTGCCTCCTCAGTTTTACGTACACAGTAGGCATCATACCTTTTTTTATTGTCTCTAGCTCTTCAACCATTATTCTATTTATTTACCACTTTTATCGTTTTTCTTAATATTCTATTTATGGTCTAATGCCATTTCTCATGTTTTGTTCTGAGTTTGGTTTTGCGAGTTAAGCGTAGAGTTTTCTCAAGAGAATGTGCATTAAAACTAAATGTCTGATAAAACTACCCTTATTTAGGCCTCGGTTCGATTTGAACCGGAGCTCGATATAAATGTAATGTAAGAATATATATCTAAAACGTGTTATACTCTCAAGCAATTATTTCTTAACTAAAACAATATCTATTGACATAATATCGATCTTCCTTACCAGCGATTTCAGCAATTTAGATTCATCAAATATTAATGAATTCATAGCAGAATAAATAAATGCATAATTCAGCAGAATTTTTGGTTTGATGCTATTTCCGTTGCCGGTACTTGCTTCTTTGCTTCAGCACTTTTGCTACTGACCAGGTCACATTTGCAAACCACGGAAAAATTGCTTTAAAACTATTGTCCACCACGCCAACTAGGAACTTGACCTAGCTCGGGATATCTGAGGATGTCTTTGGCCCTCCAGCAAAACTTCTAGCAACCGGTCCAGTGAAATCCCAGCTTATAATTCCTCCACAGTCCCAGAGTTCTCCCAAAAAATCATGGCTCCTTCGAGTCGAATGCTCCCCTCAAACTCCTTCCCCCCTTATTCTCCTTCCCCCTTCCCATTATTAACTCCCCACCGATACCTTATAATTTAAATACCTTATCCATTCATTTTTTAAAATATCCTATACATTCAAATTATTCTCTTATCTTCTCTGGATCTTTATGTGATCCCTTCTTTTATACTTAACTTGATTAAATGTTATATTTTATTGTTATCCACTTTTAATTAATACTTTATTAATTAATGAATTAATTAATAATTAAATCAATCATTAACCATATTGATTAAAGAGTTAATTATACTTAAAATTAATCATAATCAAGAATAACTAATTAATAATAAATAATTAGTTAAGGTTGTTTAATGAAATAATTATAGTTTAGCTAATCTTTTAGGATTGCATTAAATTAATCATAATTTATAATCGAGAATTAGATTCTGATGGAAAGTCAAGGAAGTATGTGGATCCTTGGCCCCGGTTGGATTTTGGACCAATCGTGCTTAGGACGTTAGAAAGTGGACAAATCTAATCCACCTAGGGTTAGTGGGTTAGGGTTTTGGTCATTTTTGTAACAGTTAATTAACCCATTTTATAATATGAATATTCAAATAAATATTAAAATATTTTTTTTTTTTTTTTTTTTTTTTTTTTTAAAAAACAAAAAATTCAAAATATATATTTAAAAACAACGACATTTAAATGAAAACAAATCAATTTTAATAAAATCAATAACAAAATAATAAAAGAAAACTTAAAACCAATTTTAAAAGAATAAACTCCTAACCAAATTTAGTAAAATAGAAAACCAATTTAAAATAAAAAATAAAAACAATTTTACAATACAAAACCATCAATTAAATTTTTAATTGAAAAACAAACCACAAATTTAATAACATTTTAAAACTTAAAAAAAACCATTTTCTGATTAAAATAATAAAAATAATTAGGTAAAATTAAATAAAAAATTAAAGTACCCCTCTCTCTATATATATAGTGGGGTTTTGTTGGTGATGCATCGCCCACGCCTATTATCAAGTAAATTTTAATTGTTTTAATTTATTTTTTTTTTTTTTTTTTTTTTTTTTTTTTTTTTTTTTTCTAATTTTTTATATATATAATTATTTGTAACTTATTTTTAAAAACATGCTATGTTAATGATTTTAGAACTATGTATATTATGTATTTAAAAAGAACATTTTGTATAAAATCTAATATTTAAAGTTTTTTTTTTTTAATTTAATTTATTTAATTAGTTTTAATTTATTTTTTGATTAATTAAAATATCAAATTTTGTATTTCAATTATTTTTTACATGTATTTTTAATATTTTGTTCACATCTTTTTAAAATTTTGAGTTTTTTTTAAATAAATATGGTTTTGTTATTTATTTTTATTTTCAATGTTTTTATAACTAAATTTATTTTTAAGATTTTTCTTTTTTAAGTGTTCTTAATTTTTTTTAAGTTTTCTTTTAATTTTCTTTTATAATATTTTTAATTTTTAGGTTAAAACAAAAATTTAATTTTTTTTTTCCATAATGTTTTTTAATTTTTTTAAGTTAAAAAAAAAAATTATAGCTAAATTTATTTTTAAGATTTTTCTTTTTTAAGTCTTTTAAATTTTTTTAAGTTTCTTTTAATTTTTATTTCATAACATTTTTTAATTTTTTAGGATTAAAAATAAGAATTTTAATTTTCTTCATAATATTTTTAATTTTTTAAGTTAAAAAATAAAGATTTCTAGTCTTTGGCTTATGGTAGTTTTATTTTTACTTTTCTAGTTAAAAAATAAAATTTATTGAATTGTTTAGTTTTAAGTAGTTTTTTAGGTTTTAAATTGCTTTAAAAAGAAAAAAAAAAAAAAAAAAAAAAAAAAATAAGAATTTAAAAAAAAATAAAAAGAAAATTTTAAGCAATGATTTAGGAACCAATTTTGAGTTTTTTTATTTACAATGGTGAGAATTAGTTTTCGTGGCCATAGTTTCAATTAAGTTATAATTTAGACTAAAAAACTTGGGTACTACCGGTAGCATCGGTTTTCGATTCAAGGATCAATTTTGAAGTCTTTTTCCACAATCAATAGCACCAATTTTCGGTTTAGTGGTAAAAATAACCAGCACAGCTAAAAAAACTGAGAACTCTGAAGAGTTCTTATTAAGTTAGTAACTATGTTTTTTAATGTTCACGACTTAGACTTGTCAATATTAACAATCTTACCCATATAAGATTTTTCCTTTTTAAGTCTTTTTAATTTTTTTTTTTAAGTTTTCTTTTAATTTTCTTTCATAACATTTTTAATTTTTTAAGTTAAAAAATAAAAATTTTAATTTTCTTTCATAATATTTTTAATTTTTTAAGTTAAAAAATAAAAATTTCTAATTCTTTGGCTTATGGTAGTTTTATTTTTACTTTTCTTGTTAAAAAATAAAAATTTTGAATTGTTTAGTTTTTCGTAGTTTTTTTAGGTTTTAAATTGCTTTAAAAAGAAGGGTTACATTTTTTTCTAAATTTTTTTAATGTAAATTTAAAAAAATATATAAAAGAAAATTTTAAGCAATGATTTAGGAGCCAATTTTGAGTTGTTTATCTACAATGGTAGTCGTTTTCGAGGCCATAGTTTCAATTAAGTTATAATTTAGACTAAAAAAAAAACTTGGTGCTACCGGTAGCATCGGTTTTCGATTCAAGGATCAATTTTGAAGTCTTTTTCCACAATCAATAGCACCAATTTTCGGTTTAGTGGTAAAAATAGCCACGCTAAAAAAACGAGAACTCTGAAGAGTTCTTGTTAAGTTGGTAACTATGTTTTTAATGTTCACGACTTAGACTTGTCAATATTAACAATCATACCCATATTGGATAGAAAATCCTTGAGGATTCTGTTAGAATATTTAG